>JAKSZP010001550.1:0-132494 GCA_022478985.1 Massospora cicadina
CTGAATCGCCAACCTCTAGTGGGGTTGCTGGTACCAATTTAAAAGGCTGATGGGCCCTGGACTTCCTTATTAGTGGATTTTATTGTGGATTTGCCTGTATCTGATGGATACGATGCTATCATGGTGGTGGTGGACCATTTTATGAAGTTCGCCCAGTTTATTCCTTGCAGAACCACAGTCACCGCGGCTTAGATGGCTAGGCTTTTTGTTACTCATGTGTTCACTCTTCACGGGGTCCCTCAAGAAATAATCAGCAATCAGGGACCCCAGTTTACCTCCGTCTTTTGGGAAGAGTTGTGTAAGACTCTGCAAATCTGTCCCTGCCGTTCAACTTCCTATAACCCCAATCAGATGGGCAGACTGAACGAGTGAACCAGTGCCTCTAGCAGTTCTTGTGGTGTTACATCACTGCAGATCATTCGTATCGGGTTTCCCATCTCCCCATGGCTCAATCAGTTATAACAACGCTCAACATGCAGCAATCGGTTGCTCCCCATTCTTTGCCAACTATGGCTTTAATCCCGCCTTCAACATGGAGACCAGTTGTTGATCCAAGGTGGAAACGGTGGTGGACTTTGCAAAAATGATTAAGGAAGTAAACCAAGGGGTGAGCAAAATTTAGATGCGGCCATGCAGGCTTACAAGGAGAAAGCTGATGGTATGGGACGAGTTGGACCTGCATATAAGGAAGGAGATCTCATGATGCTGGATGCTAAAAACATTCCAATCAAGCAATCAAGAAAAAAACTGGGACCAAAGAGGATTGGGCTATACCACATTGTCAAAAAGGTGGGCCACGCCTCGTACCAGCTGTATCTCCCCCCCTCATTTTAAATTTTTTCAGTATTCCATGAAAGCAAGCTCACGTTATTTGAGGGCCCCCTCCAGAGACTCCCGAGGCTTATCTCATGGATGGGGCGCCAGTTTTGAAAGTTGAGGAGATTTTAGCCTTTCATAAGATAAGAAGAAGATTTAAGTATCTTGTATCTTGGAAGGGATTTGATGCAGCAGAGAACAGTTGGGTCCCAGCGCGTGATTGTGCCCATGCACAGGATCTAATTGTAGCATTCCACGAGTGTTTCCTTGAGGCTGCAGGATCAAAGTTTAACCAAGCTTTTGCTGCCATGAAGTTGGCCCCAGCCCACAAAAACGTCTCTCTGGCGAATGCCCCTGGAGGAAGGGTGTAGCTCAAAAAAGAGGAGAGTGTAATGTCTTGTTTACATGACCTTATAGAGGGCACCAACTTTAGGGACAAGGCTGGGCGGCAAGAGGTCCAGAAGGTGAAACGTCAGGCCCTTCCTGATCTCAAGCACACCTTGGATTAAAGCTGGGTACAGGCTAGGTACGCCCAAATTGGTATAAGTGAGGTGCCAAAGCTTAGCCCCCTGTTTTGGCACACGTGTTAAAACGAAGGGGTTTTATTTTGAATGATGATGGCTCAATTTGGTTGATTGGTGAACGGGGGTTAAAAACATTTTCTATTTACAATTTGCAAGCTGAGGTCAGGTTCAACTTCAGTCAATTACTCGAGTAAAGTCAATTTTGAGGTATGTGACCCTTTCAGATGGAAGCGTGTGCCTATTGGTGCACCAAAGCTTGGTACCACTTCTGCTGATCCAAAATTTCCCTAAGTTGGCTTAATTATGATTACTCGAGACTAACGTTTCTTTTTGGTCATCTTTCCCAATAAAACCCATAGTCGTTTTACTTTTTTATATATGCTGACCTGAGCGCACCTGTGAATGGACCTCTTTAAGGAGGTCTTGTGACGTGTTAGCCGATTTATTTTATTTAAAATCATCACAGCCTCAGGTACATCTCTAGTCCTACCAGGTTCCCTCCAAACCCAGTCACCAGTGCACTCTATCCCTGTACTAAACTCGGTTAGTAACAGCCCTATAGGCCACGTCCAAGTTCTGAAGATTGCTTAAGTTAATATTACTTTTATAGTGCTCAACACCCTCGCACTATGTGTTCTTAGCTCAAGCTTCCTCTGCTGGGCTATTTTATGTTCTCTTTGATGACGAGTTCCCTTGCATCGGTCCTGTGCACCAAGCACCACCATGTTGGTATTTGGAGAGTTATAGATACTCTATTGACACAGAGGCTTCATTCCTTTTTTTAGTACTAGATGGTCCCAACCCAAGGGGGGGATTCATCGATGTGAGGCTTCATTCCTTTTTCTGTCTGCATAAACCATTAGTCCAATTCAAAGTTGGCTTGTAATCCAAACTCCTTTAGGGTCTGCTGGGAAAGCAATATTAGAAGTGGTTGTGATCTAAAACTACTGCATCAATATTGTGGACTTTGCCGGCTATCTTTACAGGAAGATCAAATACTTTACCACAACAAGATTGTTGAGTTCCACCAGCCATCAGGAAGACCATGTCGCTCTAAAGGATGTCCTCATATCCAATGTCTAGAAGGAACTTCTTTGTCACAATATTTGCTGAAGAACCTGTATTAAGGAGGATGGGCACTGAATATCCAAATAGGGACCCCATGTTGTGGTGTGCTCTTGTATTGGTGAGTAGGGAATCCTGTTTTGAGCCTCCATTTTGAAGCTGGGTTAAACCAATGGCACAATGAAGGTCTTGCCGTAGTTCCAGGCTGGACTTGCGCAGTTCCCCAAGGGGTACTGTATAATTGTCTCTTCTAAAACCTTTGTAGCTGAGACCTCTTTAGGTCAGTATGACGTTGTGTTAGGAACTGGTACCATAAGTTGTTGTGGTACTTGAAATTTTGTGCTAGTTGTTTTCTTCACTAATTGATGGGTTTCTGTAGGGACAACTGCTATATTACTTTGTAGTGTTGGGGCTGCAGGTTTTCCATAGCCTGCTTGGCAAATTCAGGTAATTGGAGAGAGGTATCATCTTGTTTTCTTCTGGGTTCATCATATTCTTCCATAGGTATTCTATGTGGTTCATTGGGTTCTTTTTGCTCTGGGTTCAAAATGTCATCAATTCTCATTCTTTTAGTTGGTTCATATATATTGTGGCTGGCTAATTATTCTTATTTCCGTTTTTTCAGCAGCATATATTTCTGCCAGAAAGAGTTATTGGCTTGTTCTGTTTCAGGATTTGCTGATGAGTACTCAATCTGTCAAAGGTGGAGCTGAGGTTGTCCTGGTGGTTGCCCAATATAGCGGTGCTGGTAAGGCATTTTCCTCATCCCATAGTAGTCATTTGATAGTGGAGTTGTATAAGGATATGGATACGGCGGATAGGGTCCCACTAGCGCTCCCCATAAGGCATTGGTAGCAGATTAGGGTATTGATGGGGTACAGACTGGATTAAAATTTGCCTTCCCAGGAGCTGGAGGTGCATTATGATTTCTTAAACTAGCTCGGGCAGGACACCTTCCATTTAAATGAACCACTTTACACCGCTAGCAGGGGTTTCAGCACTGTCAGAAATGTTGCCCAAGCTCATTACAATTGTGGCAGCGAAGGTTGTTTCATGGGAGTCATCCTTGTACTAACATAGTGAGCTGTTGTACTTTCTCTGAGAGAGCGTTCATCTGTGTGGTAAACTCAGAGGGAGGGCTGATATGTTAAAACTTTGTGGTAGCCTTACCCTCAGGTTCTTCTTCCTCTAGCTCCAGCCTTATGGTGTTTGATTTTGTAGGATGACAGCTGGCTAGGTGAGCATATTGGCAGCAGAATTTAATGGCATGGTCAGCACATGAAGGTTGGGAAACCAGGACAGTATTTAGGTATAGTTCTTCTAAGGCATCAATAAACCATTCCAGTAACTGTTGATCCATAACAGCGTCAATTGCTAGACTGGTGCCATTGTCCAAGTAGGTCTTTAAAATTAATACAGGAAATGGTTGATGTTATCATAGTCCTTCAGGTGCATGCACTGGAACTTCTCTCATAGTTGAGTGGTGGATACCTGAAACTTAGCATAGGCACGCTCCTGCCATTCACCCCAGGTGTCAAATGGGAGATTGGCACTATGCTACCTCCTTGCCATGCATGTTAGAATGATGGGCACCTCACGGAGTTGTTAGTCACTCACATCATAGTCATCACCCCATGAGTTATAGGATTTCAACCATTCATCTATTAGATCATTTTTAAATTTCTCTAGGGCTTGCCTTGTGTAGAGTTTCATTAATGTCAGGGTAGCAGCCTAGCTCTGGAAGGCATTTGCAGGTTCTCTGGCAGGATACTAATTTGTGGGGGAACTAGGGGACTCGGATGTTTTCCCTAACAGGAGGAAGGCGATGGAGCGTAACTCAGGGGTTTCAGGATTGTCAATTTGGCGGTCATCATCAGTCATCCTGGGTGTTTATGACTTAAAATCCCAGGGAAGAATATTTCTTAAAACTGGAAGATAAGAAACACAACAGGAAGTTAAACTTTATAATCTTATTATTTATTGTGATAAGAACTGAAGGTATTTATACCTGTTTCTAGGGATATTTCAGTGCCTAGAATGTTCTAAGAAAATCAACTGAAATCAAGATAAAAATGAAAGTCGGACACTTGCCCTTGCAGCTGAAAAATAAGATTTTCTTAGTTTGAGTTTAGCAAATAAGGGAGATGTTGGCCATTTGCAACTTTCCAATGCCATTGAGAGCAATGTTTAGAGAATGTCGAGGATATCAACCAAAAGACCCTGGCTGATTCACAGTGGAACCCCATTAATTAGGCAACCCCATTACAAAATCTGCTTGGGCAATTTATGAAAAATTGAATGGTCAGATTACTCTGACCACTTGATGGACCATGGGGTGACCATCGGAAGGCACACTCCCATCCTCAACTAGGTCTTTTCAAGCACCTTTACGGGGACCACACCCTTTTATAGGGGTGGTGGGGGTCCCCCAAGGTGAAAGTATTTTATCCAATGGTGATTGGGTAAAACATATCAAAACATTACCGCATGGGCATATTCTGCCTCAAAGCCCCAACCTTTGTTGTATCAAAAATTAACTCACCTTACCCACGATCTGATAGGATTGAAACCCATATTAACTAATTTGGAAGCATTTGAGTTATTCCAAAACTATCCTCTAATTCCTTTCAACCCTCAAAATCAGTTTAAATATAGATTGGGCAGATATTGAGGGGATCACTTTTCCTTTATTACCTCAAGCTCCTAATAAAACCCCATAAACAACAAATTTCATTGGGAGTTTATTTTACAATTTTTATTAAAAGCTTTTGTGGGATCCAGTGGCATATGCACCAGTGAGCACAAGAGAGCTGTATTTCTACAAATTGTTGCTCATTACAGGGGGACCCTGTACACTAAAAATCGTCAAAAATGGAGGCTACAACCATGATTAACCCTCCCACTTTTCCTCTTCACATGGAATCACGTTTAGTTGCTCTGGAAAAGCAACTAACCAGATCTCTTTCCCGACTTACTGAACTTGAGCATCACCCTCTAAACCCATGTTTTAATGACAACTATATCCCCGGAGAAGGGAGTATTGCTACCTTCTTTGTATGTTTACAAAGCTGCCATGGATGGTGCAATGGACAAGCAAAAAGTGCAACACATCCTTCCTTGTTTAAGCCATCTAGAGCAAGAGATGATAGTCCCTAACCTAAACCTTCATATACCTGGGCATAGGTGAAGGAGGCCCTTTTGGTGAATTTGGATCACAACAGAGTCTACACAGGGAAAAACAGGCCTTTATGCGCCTTAATATGTTTGAAGGTGAGTAAACCATTGCCTTTGCTGACTGCTTGTACCTCGTTGTGCAAAAGTTGTTCACCTCTAACATGCTTACCCTTGATGATGCTATCGCCGCCCTGTTAACTGGGCTAGCCTCTCAACCCTCTCTAGCCAGAAATATCATCTCAGTAAAACGCCATTACAAAAACATCCGTGATCTAAAGGAGGCTTTAGTAGATGTTGCCGATTTCTATTCATGTGGAACTCCTGAAGAAGCTGAGGTGACATCTTCAGCTCTCACCATTGAGGAGCTATCGCCTGTTGAGCAGTTGGGAGTGCATTCACCTGTGCTTATCCTCTCTACAAAACTTGCTCCCTCAGTACAGCTTAAAAAGGTTATCACTCCTACTGAATCAAAGCCCTGTAAGGTTGTAACAACCATACGCCTGCAAAATCTCACTAAAGCTTCTGTGCCTACCCCTCCAGCTAAGCTGGTAAATGCGCGCTCTATGGCTACCCAATCTTTTGTGGCCATCTCTCCTATCTCCATCGCGGCCTTTCCCATTGTTGAAAATACCATTGGGGAGGAATCTGAGGGGGTTCAGATGACGTTGGTTACTACATATTGGGAGCCCCTGCAGAAATAGATGTGCTTGATCATTTGAACGCTGGAGGAGTAGATGAGACCACAATACCTGAGGAAACGTACCTCAGCCAAATACTAGGAGGTCCAATGGTTATTGACACTGCTAGCGATGAAGACCAATTCATGGCTGGCTTGATACGCTCTCTTCAGCGGATCCATCCCATAAAATCCACAATGAACAAATACCCTGAGACCGCTAAAAAGCTAACCTCCACCTTTCAGCTCAAGGAGGCCTTAGCTTTGTCACCTAAATTTGGAGGAACTCTCACTAAAGTTGAAGTGGTCATTCAAAAGGTCCGGATACTAGCCATCCTGGACACTGGCTCCCCAGTCAACGTGATCTCCACTAAGCTTATTAAGAAGATAAAGCTAGCGCCTGACTTGGATTACACGCAAGAATTTGGAACCACTGGCCCAATCAATACCCGTGCTATTGGGACATACTCTTCTCTTCCCATTTGAATTGGGAAGCTTATACTATTGGCCCCTGAAGTTGCTTTGGACAACAATGATATGATATGCTCATTGGCACTCACTTTATGATTGAGTATGAGGGAATAATAAGCTGAATTAAGGGGTCCTCTCATTACTCAACTACAAAGTCCCTTTAGTCCTATCCAATAAAGAGCCCAGAAAGCATGAATACTCTTGCCTGATTGAATACCCCTTTTCAGTATCACCTTGCCTTATTCCACTTCCAGGAGCAACACAAAGAAATTACCCAATTTAGTGGATGCTGGGGATGGTATCCCTTTCTACGCTGCAGATGAGGTTTTGATTAAGCCTGGTGAACAAAGAGTGGTTGACACTAATATCACGCCTAAAATCCCATGCCATTGTTTGTTACACCTTGTAAGTATTGAGGGCATTAGCCCCTTGGAGCCTCGTGTCTTGCCTGGGATATTAGAACCAGCCTACCAGAGGCCTATTACCATTCTACTGGAAAACCTCACCAGCAAAAACATGATTATATGGAAACACCAGGAGTTTGTCAGAGGCTTCCTACTCCCAGTAGAGGACATCATAGATATCCAGTTCATTGGCTTTATGGCGGCTTTGGCTTAACCATGGACAACATGGTGTGTACCTTGCTCAATGTTCATTTTTGGATAAGCTGATCCCAGAGGAGTTGGAAAAAGTTTATACCTTGTTAGATGACTATAGTGATATATTCTCCAAATTGGATACTGACTATGGCCACATGAAGGGTTGGTGCCACTCCATTGATTTGGGTGATGCTCAGCCTATTAGGTTTAAACCTTATCGAAAGTCAAAGGTGGAGGAACAACAGATTAGGAAGGAGCTCCAGCAGTTATTAGATGTGGAGTTACTCATTCCCTCACAAAGCCCTTGGTCTTCATCCCTCTTACTCATTAAAAAGAAAAATGGAGGTAATTGGATAGTCATGGATTGCAGGTTAAATAGCCTCACTAAGAAGGACAGCTATCCTATCCCTCGCATTGTTGACGCCCTGGCCCAACTCTCTGGCTCTAAATTTTTCTCCGCCATGGACTTGGTCAGTGGCTATTGGCAAATGAACCTTTCTCCTCAAGGTCAGGAGAAATACGCTCTTATTTGTAGTGAAGGTCTCTTCCAACCCACATGACTACCACAAGGGTTGTGCGATACACCTGCCTCTTTCCAGCGTGCAATGGATCGCATTTTGCTGGACCTCAAATTAACTTGTATCATCATCTATCTTGATGACATTACGGTGTTCTCAAAAACCTTCAACGAACATCCTGATCACTTAAAGGAGGTGTTTCAATGATTACGTAAGTCTAACATTAAGCTGAAGCCCTTGAAGTGTACCTTCTTCCAAAGGAAATTAGATTTCCTTTGCCACTCCATTTCTCAAGAAGGATTTAACCCATACAGGACAAGGTCGAAGCCATCTCAAAAATGCCGCCCCCTAAAAATATATGTGATATTCAAGTATTTTTAGGGATGATGAGGTATTACTATCAGTTCATCCCTAAGCTCGCCCAACTCAGTGAGCCCCTCGTCCAGCTATTTACCAAGAATACCCCTTTTTATTGGGGTGTTAAACAAAAGGCCACTTTTGAGATAATGAAGAAACTGCTACAACAACGTTCTATCTTATGGCACCCAGATTATAATAAACCATTTATCTTGTTTACTGTTGCCACAGACTATGCTGTTAAGCCATCTTAGACCGATTGGTTGAAAATGGGTTTGACCATCCTGTATCTTATTTTAGTAAGATGCTGTCAAAGGTGGAACGCAACTACAGTGTAACGGAGAAGGAGTGCCTTGCTGTTCTGTTAGCTGTAAAACACTACCGCCCTTTTCTATATGAAACCACCTTCACTGTAGTTACGGACCATGCATCCCTAAAGTGGTTACAGAACATGAAGGATTCTACTGGTCAGCTAGCTCGCTGGGCTCTAAAGCTCCAGCCTTATGACATGATAATCAAACACCGTGCTTGAACCCATCACTTGAATGTTGATGGGTTGATTCAGCTACCAGTCCTTCACTTGGATAATAGTGAGGCAGAGAGGTTACAAGGCCTCTTAATGACCCCCAATGAATGAGAGGATGAGGATGAGCCTGTTCAGAAGATGTTAGCCCGGCACTCCTATAACACCAAAGTTGAAAATGGGAATTTTTATAAGCAGGTGGGGACAAAATGGCTACCTTACCTTCAACCCTCGGAATGCTTACCTGCTATCTTAGAAGCTCATTCCTCCCTAGGCCATGGAGGGGCACAGAAAACTTATGAGTGGATTAAGGATTGATTTTATTGAGATGGCAGGATGAATCTATTGTTGATGTCTTGGAATCCTGCCTTGCATATAAGAAGCTATCCGGTTTCAGGACTAGATACCAGTATCAACCAACTACCCCTCAACAACTGTTCCACACCATCATCTTGGATGTAGTAGGTCCCCTTCCTCAGTCTACTAGTGGAAACAGATTTATCCTAGTAGCTATTGATCACTTCACTAAGTGGGTTGAAGCCGTGGCCCTTCCTGCCCAAATGGCCAAATGGCCAAGGCCACTGCCACCTTTTACATCAACACATCTTCACACGTCACAGCTGCCTCAAGTACTACTCTGCGATAATGGTAAGAACTTCACCTCCAGAGTAGTCAAAATTCTGGTCACATCTATGGGAGCCCAGCAACTTTTCTCAGCTCCATATAACTCCTTTACCAATGGGACCATGGAAAGAGCAAATGGAACCCCAGTTTCCATTCTTCATAAAATGGCCTCCTCTGATCCTCTTCACTGGGATCAATATCTACCCAGTGCTCTTATGGTATACCATATTAGCTATCACTGGATTTTAAAATTTCTCCAATTCATGTCTTTTATGGGCGAGAACCAGGCATACCTGCCCTTTTAGCTAAGGATGTATTCTCTTCTAGAGTTGAGGAACCTGAAAAGTCATGAGAATATTGGCTCAGCGCACAATTCAACTCAAATTTGAAGCTATGACCAATTTAGCAAAGACAGTAACAAAATAAGGGCAGGCTGCTAATGATTTCTGAACCTCCCTACCTATATTCCAAGTGTCCAACATGGTGTTGTACTACCATAACCACATGACTTCTAAAAGCAGTAAGCTTGGATCAATCTGGGAGGGTCCCTTCACTATCATTTACAAGAGAGGAGGCGAGTACTCTAATAAATCTCTAGCTACTGGTGCCACCATTAATTGCGTACATGGCCATTTCCTATGGCCCTATTCTCTCCCCCAACATTTTTGAGGGGGGTGATGTCAGACATTTAACCTTGCAGCTGAAAAATAAGAATGTCTTAGGTCAAGTTCAGCCATAAAAAAGGGAAATGTTGGCCATTTGCAATTTTCTGATGCCATTAAGAGCAATTTTAATGAGAATGTCAAGGATATCAGCCAAAAGGCCCTGGCCAATTCACAGTAGAACCCCATTAATTGAGGTAACCCCATTATGAAACCTGCTCAGGCAATTTATGAAAAATTGAATGGTTGGATTACTCCAACCACTTGACAGACTATAGGATGACCATTGGAAGGCATGCCCCCATCCTCAACTAGGTCTTTCCAAGCACCTTTACAGGGACCACACCCTTTTATAGGTGTGGTGGAGGTCCCCCAAAGTGAAAGTATTTTATCCAATGGTGATTGGGTAAAATATATCAAAATATTACCACATGGGCACATCCTGCCCCAAAACCCCAACCTTTTTTTAGTACTAGATGATCCCAACCCAAGGGGGATTCATCGATGTTTATTGAATTACGCCTAGGCTCCTAAGAGCCTGAGGCGATGGAAGGGGAGGGAGGAGGCATCGAGAAAGGGAGGGGGTTTGCGCGCCAGAGCTGTGCTACAGTGACAACTGAGCGGGGAGGGTTGGCGACATAGTGCAGACCTTCAGGGCCATCTCAAAGTGTACCTGAAAGTGGGTGATCATGTGTGGAAGGGTCCACACCTGCTGGTCAAAGGCAGCACGAAGGAAGGAATTATGGATGGTCCAGATGGCTGTGGCATAGGCGAGGACACGGAGGGGTCGGTGGCAACCAGGCAATGTCTGCTCAAACATGAGGTCTTGCACAGGGTGTCCAGACCAGGGCTGAGCATGGAGGAGCGCGCGGGCCTTTGGCCAAAATGCGGCGACACCTGGACAGGTGAAAAAACGATGGAGGTGGGAGTCAATAGGCTCCACACAGTGGGGGCAGCTTCAGTGCTGGAAGGTAGGGCCAGTCCGGTCCCATGTCCTGTATGAACAGTGGAGCACCCTCCATAAGGTGTTGGACACCTTTGCTGACAGGATGGGGTGATAGACGTCCTTCCACAATTCCTTAAGGTCAAATCTCACGGAGGGAGGGAGGAGCTCAAGGAGTCTTGGGCGGATGGGAGGACGATCTTGGGGGTTGAGGCGAGTTGTGACAACTTGTCCATTGTGTACAATTGCATGGCGACGTGGGCTGAGGCCAGGGCCTTCCCTTCTGTATGGGAAGGCATGGTGGATCCGCGCGCCTACTCGTTTCAGGGCAAGGAGAGCCTGGTTCCAGTAGGGGGATGAGGATGGTTTTAGGCGATGGCCTGGGTGGTTTGTGAGCCACTCCCCTAATGAGGTCAGAGATGCTCTAGGAAGACCCAGAGCTGCTGACACTGACTGGCGGAGGGCGGGCGCCCATTGGGGAATGGGGTCGCGTCCCAGCAGACAATCGGCCATAGGAACTTCAGGAAGATTGTGGTGGCATGGGATCGCGTGTCCAGAAGCCCTAGGCCCCCTTCATTGCAGGGTCGGGCAATAGTTGAGAGGGCCATTGGTGGATGGTTTGAACCCCAGATCCAACAGCGGAGGAGTACATTGAGCCGCGTATAAAAGGCATCTGTGAATGGGCAGACGTGCGCTAGGAACCAGACTTTGGAGAGAAGGAACACATTGGCCATCAGAGCTCGACCCTGGGGGGTGATGTGCCGCCAGTTCCAGCTGGCAATCCTGGAGTTAACTGCTGCAAGGAGCAAGTCCTCATTGTCTTTAAGCGCAACTCCTTGTTGGTTGGTGAGAACGCCCAGGTGACGGAAGGTACCGCGCTCAGGTTCAATACCAAATGGTGGGGGAAGGTGGGGAGCCGACCTGCAAAACTGTTGTCTTGGAGGTGTTGACCATGGCGTTGGACGCCTTGGTGTACCTCTCAATGGTCACAGCAGCGAGGGCAACATCCCCAGGGCAGCCAAATGCAATGGCAGTGTCATCTGCAAATGCCATGGTGCGTGTAGGGGCTTTACTTGGGACCAGAATCCCTGTGAGATTGTCCTGTAAGGAGGCCAAGAGGGGGTCAAGGGTGATGTTAAAAAGGATAGGGCTCAGGGGGTCCCCTTGCCGGAGACCTTGTCCAACTGGTACTGCCACTGTAAAACCCATTGGCGCCAGGACTCTGGTGTGGAGCTGGTCATAGAGCGCTGATATCCAGCGCCTAGCTGCGGGTGGGAGATGGAAGCGGGCCAGGGAAGCATCAATATACTTCCAGGTTACCCGATCATATGCTTTCTCCATATCCAGGAGAGCCACAAAGCCATTCACCTTATGAGAGTTAGCAGTCAAAGTCACGTGAAGGTCATTATAGTTGTCCCATAACGACCTCCCCGGAATAAAACCGTACTGGGATGGGGAGAGGCGAGGTGACACCCATTTGGTGATGCGGTTGGCCAGAAGCTTCGTGAAGAGCTTGTGGTCTGTGTTGATCAACGCTATGGGGCGCCAGTTCGCCAGGTTCTCACGGTCTGACTTCTTGTGAATGAGGGTCGTGATTGAGCCTCTGGAGTCGGGGAGGACCTCGCCATTCACCAAGAGTGCAGCGAAGAGGTCGCGGAGGGTTCTGGCTATCACTGCAGGTTCCAGAAGGTACACCTCAAAGGGTATTCCGTCTGGGCCTGGGGCTTTAAGCCGTGGGGATTTCAGAAGGGTTTCCATCACCTCCTGGATGGAAAGCAGCGCCAGTAGAGCCTCATCAGCCCGTGGGTCAATGGGCGGCTCTGGAGCCCGCCACAGGAAGTCTTGGATGTCCGATGGGTCCACCTGGTTGGCATGGAAGAGGCTGGAGTAGAAGCGGTGTAGTTCCTGCGTGATTTCCTCCTTGTCTGAAGTGGTTGTAGTGCCAATCTTCAGTGCAGTAATATCCTGCGCTGTTGACCGGGCTTTCTGTTTCTGAAAGAAGAAGCGGGTGGGGCGTTCCCATTGAGCATAGTAACGAGATGTTGTAAAGTTTGCTGCCCGTTCTTCCTGCAGTGTGAGCTCCAAGCGGAGTGCTTCCTGCGCCGCTTCCCAGTCTTCCAACCATCTGGGAGAGGGCGAAGGCTGGCAGTTTCGCTCTAGATGTCTGATTCTGGCTTCCGCCCTTTTGACTCTGGCGCGAGCTGCAGTCATCTGGGCTTTGGCACAGTTGTAAGCAACGCGGGTGATGCCCTCCTTGGTCACCGCCCATTTAGCCTTGTGGTCAAGCAGGTGGGGTGGGGGGAGGTGAGAGTCTCCCGGATGGTCATAGACAGCTTCTCCTTAGTGAAGGGGTTGTTGAGAAGAGCTGGGGCAACCCTAGGCCAGAACCTACGCGACGGTCTAAGTGTGGTGGTGAGGACAACGGTGAGTGACCTGTGATCACTCAGATGGTTGTCACGAGAGATGGGAGAGGAGACGCGGCCAATTAGCAGGGGGCCAATCAGTGCCATATCTATGCGTGACGCTGACTGGAAAGCTCCTCCATCATACTGGATCCTAGTCATGCAACCTAGGCCAGACGCGGAGGGTGGAAGCGCATCTATAAAGCCACTCAGGCGAAGGAAATCCTGGAGGCGACTTGATCCAGGGCGTTCCTTTGCTGCAGGGGGGTAAGAGTCACGGACGCGACTTATGGTTGTGTTGAAATCTCCTAAGAGGACTGTATTCCGTGGGAGATTGAGTTGGAGGAGCTCTTCCAAGAGCCGATTTTGCTCCTGACCTGCATTAGGCAGGTAGATGCTTGCAGCGAAGAAGGAGAAGTCAGGAGTGGTGAGTTTGGCCAGTATGAGGCGGCCACCTAGATATTGTGAAAAAGAATGGGTTTTAACCCGGGGATTCAAAACAATAAGGGCGGCATGGTTTGTCCAGAAGGAGTTGCCTCCAAACTGTTCATTCCATGCAGATTGTTCGTGGGGGAGGATATGGGGCTCCTGGACAGCAGCGATGCCAATTTGTGCTGACCTGAAGTTTCGGAGGAGGCGGGCTCTCCGCTTAAAGTCCCGCAACCCATTTGCGTTGATGGATTGCAGGGCCAGGGTGCTGCCATGGGGACTCATAGCTGTTCCCCTCCATGTCCTGGGGGGTTGCCAGCGCTTAAACCTGCTGCTGTGAGGCGGCTAGTTTTGAGTCCCTTAGCTTGACTATTAGCTGCAATCCGTGAGGAGCGTCAAGGGTTCTGAGGGGAAGGAGAGGGTGGGGGGCGGAGGACCCAGTAAGCCAGCCTAGGATGCTGCCCCCCGCTCCGTTGCAGGGGAAGGACCTGAGGGTGCTCAATGGTGACCTCCGCGGTGTCCCCATTTGATGAGTCTGAGTCCATATTCACTTCCTCCAACACTGCAAAGGATCCGCGCGAAATGGACTGTGGGGTTGGGGTAGGACTCTTTGAGGTGGCACTTCTACCGCAGGCCGCGAGTTGCCAGTCCATGCTGGTGGGCATAGCTCCATTAGGAGCTGAGGGTTGATGCGATAAATCGCTGGTGGAGGTTGGTGGGGGTGCCGCGGAGCCCTGAGTGGGGGTGGCTGACGAGGGGCACCCTGTGGGAGATGCCTTGCGCTTGGTGAGAGAGGGAGTTGACTCTGGGAGAAAGGAGGGGGTGCCCATTGGAAGGGGGCATGAGCGCGAAGGTATCCCATACCAATAGTGGGGTTAGCTGTTTCAACTGCTAGGCGTAAGGCCTCAGGGGACAGGTCTTGAATGGGAACCCATTGTGTGGGTTGTGGAATTGCTGCTGCAGCCACGTGGGATCATTTTTGGCCTGGTTTAGGCCCCTGGGTGGTGGCTAAGAGGGCTTGTTTTCAAGCTGTGCAGCCACTATACAAGTGTCCAAGGGCGTTACACCATGAACACCGGGGGCGCGCCTGATCAGGGTCGACAAAGAAGATCTCAGGGCATGCCCCAACTACCGCCACACGAGGAATAACCTCAATGTTGCGGGATACAGTGGGGGAGGGGATGAACGACGCCCTAGCAGTGCGAGCTCTTTGAGTGGGAGCATAGTAAGAGGGGATGCTAAAGTCCACTGAAAGAACAGACCCAAACTCCATTAAACCACGATGGAGTGCCAGTTTAAGAGACTCAGGATCAACAGTCGTTGGTAGGTTGGAAAAAGTAACCCATGAAATTTTCTCCAGGTGAGAGCGTGTGCGGGAGATGCGAGGAGATCCGCGTGGAATAATGACCTGGAGGGTGGCAGCATGGTCAGCAAGGGCAGCTTCAGTGAAGCCCACATCGATGTAGTGGCCCTCCACTGATTCATGGATGGTGGTATTAATAGGGAATGTCTCCACAATCACTTCAAAGTATGAGAAGTAATCCTCTGTATAGAATTCAACAGGGTTATGCCCATAATAAAGGCAAATTGCGTGGGAGAGGGTTGAGTGAGGTAGAGCTTTTTGCGCTCTAGTTTCGGCCCATTTCTTCTTAACATCAGCAATAAATGCCACTTCATGGAGATCAGCTTTGGGTAGCATTGGTGCCAGAGGTTTTTGCCATGCCCCAGTGGCTCCTTTGGTACGTTTGTGTTTGCTTTGGGCTGCAATTGCAGGTTGAGTGTGAGCTGGTGGTTTGGACAAGTTTGCGGAGTTCCCTTGTTTCTGGAATATTACAGCAGTTGCTGGCATCATATTAAATTGAGGGGCAGTTTGTTGGGCCTCGCTAAATTGGGGAGGCCCATCCAGATTGGAATTAACTCCAGCCAGTTGGGAGGAGGGAGATGTTTTATCACCATCCCTATCTATTTGGGTAAATTCAGCCTGAGTATTTGCTGTGATTTTGTGGGCAAAACTCACTGGCTGATTGGTGAATTAGTCATTTTCAGTATATTGAGATAAAGTGCCAACTTGAGAAGTGCTGATTATGGGGTTTAAATGGGACAGGTGAGATTGGAACTGGTGTAAAGTTCCAAAATCTGAACCATTTAAATCCCTATTGGGAAGAGTAGATTGTCCCAATTTGGTGCTTAGTGAACCAGAATGTGCGGCTAATCCAACCTTACATCTGAGGATTTGGGGGCCAGGTAGCTGGGTATTGCCCCTCATGGAGGGAGCCAGAAACATGGCATCAGCAATAATAGATGGGGCTGAATTAGCTGACACAATGGGGGAGGTGAATGTCTGGATGGGCTGAGTTGCATTCAACTGAGCAGACGCCATTAAAACAGCATGGGTGATGGCCTCCTTGGTTGGAGGGGGCCCAGCGGGTTGGTGGGAGGCAGCGCACACAGAGCTGTTAGGCGTGCAGGTTACAGAAGTGCAATCAGGTGAACTGGCGCTAGTTGGAGTAGCTCCAGGTTGGGGGGTGGTGCCTGCTTTCATGGCTGCTGCTTGAGAGCGGGTGATTCTGGTTGACCCTGAGGTGGGTAACCGAGGGTTGCTTTGTTTGGGGGTGGTGCTGGCTCATTTGGCATAGCCTGCGGGTTCTTTTGCGGGGTTTCCTGCCATATTTGCTAATAGTTTTCGTAAATCTCTTTAGTGAAGCTAAATTTCAGGCTGAATTGATTTTCGAAAAGTGATGCTTAGCAGAAAGAGATTCTCCCCAAAACCCCAACCTTCATTGTATCAAAAATTAACTCACTTTATCCACAATTTGATAGGAGTAAAACCTATATTATCTAATTCAGAAGCATTGAAGCTATTCCAAACTATACTCAAATTCCCCCCAACCCTCAAAATCAATTTAAATATGGATCTGGGTGGATATTGAAGGGATCACTTTTCCTTTATTATCTTGAGCTCCTAATAAAACCCCATAAAAATCCAGGTTTCATTAGAAGTTTATTTTACAATTTTTATTAAAAGCTTTTGTGGGATCCAGCAGCATATGCACTAGTGAGCACAAGAGAGCTGGATTCCTACAATAAATATTCATCTAATGGGAAATTATTATTTTAATGGATTATAATGGAATTATTAATCTGTTTGACAACGCTGACAGTCTATAGGCTGTGCCAGTGCTACTCTCAAGCCACTCAGACTAACAGCTTTGCTGTTGCCATTATGGCTGGTGAGTTGATTATCCTAATTTACTTAATTTTCTTAACATATTCATTGTCCAGTGTGATTCAGTTGAGTTTCTCATGGGCCCAAATGTGACTATCAAAAAATTATTGAATGCCAGGAAGCAAGAAAAAAGTATTAAAAATTTATAACCTATTGTCCCAATTTTCCAAATGCACCACAAATATGTTTAGACTATTTTAATAAATATTATAATATACTGTAATATAAAAATTATTTTATTATAAATATAAATTAATAAAAATATAGTATAATGTGAATTTTTTTTTATTATTTTTAGTATCTAATCTAATCTGGCCTCTACCCATACAGCTAGAAATTTCATTTTGCATACCTTTTCCTTACGTATACCTTCTGAGCTCCAATGGTGTTTGGTAGTTTTTACCACTTTGATTTCATTTATGATATCTATTTTGAAATTGCTATTAGCGACGCTAAAACTATAAATTGTTCAACACGTTTGTTGTCCCGTCACCCATATTTGGGTGACATGGCGATGAAATGTTAAGGCTCTAATATTATTTAGTTTCGGTGAGCAATTTGGTAAATTATTCGATAATATTCGCTAATTCCCACATACTCGCCCAAATTGAACATATCAGACTCAATTAGTTTCAGGTGAGCAATTTGGTGAATTATTCGCTAATATTTAGCAATTCTCACCTACTCGCCCAAATAGAAATACCTATCAGACTCGATAGTTTCAGATTCGATAATATTCGCCAATTCTCACCCACTCACCCAAATAGATGAACCTATTAGACTCGAAGGTTCAATGTCAGTCAGCGTCAGTCAGTCAGTGAATGTGTCAAGTAGACTAGAAATAATTGCGAAAATTGGCAACTCATCACGAATTGCTTACCTTAATATTTCGGGGAGGGTAGGCGTTGCATTTAGTTGATTTTAAATTCGCAGGTTACCTTGTCAAAACAACTGATTCAAAGCAATCCAAAGCCGAAATGTTAAGATGTGACTTACGTAAACGTAATATTACCACGTGGCAAAAAATATTAATGATATTAATAGGACCAAACATATTTAAATTTCCACTATATTCTTCCTGTGAATCCAGTTTGACATTTAACCTTTCCTTTGGCCTAATCATATTGAGCTTTCTCTTTAAATTATAACAAGCCCTAGTTTACTGCCTTTTTTATTAGAATGAGCACTAAAGAGCAGCCTTTGCCTTTTGCATTTCACTTTGCTGCAGGCGGGATCGCTGGGGTGAGTGAAATTGCTGCCATGTATCCGCTTGATGTAGTAAAGACTCGTTTTCAGCTTCAGGTAGGAAAAGGCGGAAAAGATGCATATACTTCTATCTTTGATTGCCTTAACAAAATTGTTAAAAACGAAGGGTTTGGCCGGCTTTATAGAGGCGTAGTTCCTCCTGTCCTTGTAGAGGCCCCTAAACGCGCTACCAAATTTGCCGCCAATGAAAAGTTCCGGGAGTTTTACCAAAAGTTGTTTAAAGTCGAGAAACTTGATCAAAAACTTACGGTACTTACTGGAGTCAGTGCTGGTGTCACTGAAGCATTTGTTGTTGTTCCATTTGACTTGGTCAAGATCAGAATGCAAGATCGTGGATCAGCCGCGCTTTACAGAAGCACGACTGACTGTGTTGTTAAGATCTTAAGAAGTGAAGGACCTTTAGCGTTTTTTAAGGGCCTTGAAGCCACAATGTTTCGGCACGGGACATGGACTGGGTGCTATTTTGGCTCTATAAATTATATTAAAGAACTACTTCCAAAACCAAAAAACAATGGTGAAGTTCTTGCTATTAATTTTGTTGCTGGTGCAGCCGGAGGAACAGTAGGGACTTTAGCCAACACCCCTTTTGACGTGGTCAAGACACGTATTCAAAATCATCGTGGTGAAGGATCCCCAAATACCGGTGGACACTTCCGTCAACTCTAACTGTCTTCCGCGAGGAAGGATTTGCTGCTTTATACAAAGGGTTTGCACCTAAAGTTCTTCGCCTTGGACCAGGAGGTGGTATCCTTTTAGTCGTTTTCGATATTGTTTCAAATTATATGCGCGCGAATTTCCTTTCTGCGCCTCTACCAAAACCTCCAACCGGCCAGTTGCCTCAGTAACTGGCTTTGATTCGTGTTGAGCCTTTACCTAATCACTTACTTATTTTTAGGCCACTTGAATAAAGCCAATTTATGTTTAAGAATTCCTTGCTCAACTTTAAAGCAATTTTATAGAAATTGCTGACAAGACATTCAACAGATGTTTTGTTAATTTTGACTAAACAAAGTTATGTTTATTTAGCATTTCTTTAACTACATTACAATTGATCTCTTGGGTAAAATTGATTACATATTTGAACAAAACCTTTTCATATTGTGTGGGAGGGTTTATTTTTTATAGTTTAATAAGTTCTACTATACGAAGATGATCTGATATAAAAACAGTTTTAGTTAACATCTTGGTTTATTTTAAGCTAGTTTTAATAGTGATAAGAATTTTGTTGCGGTATTTCCCCAAAAAAATTTTTTGAAAAAAAGAACCTCCTTTAAAAAAAGCTCTAAAAAGTATGAAATAATCGAGAAATTAAGCCTACTCAATAAAACCCTTTTTGAAGTCGGCGCCATATTTTAAACTGAATTGTAGAATTTTGCTCATAAATACAAATTATATCTTATGTCTGGATTGGGTCCAAGTGCAAACTATAAGCAACTTAGAATAAATAGTACTGAGTATAAAAATTATAAATACCTATTATAAGTCAGTTAAAATATGGCGCCATTTTCAAAAAGGGTTTTATTGAGTAGGCTTAATTTCTCGATTATTTCATACTATTTAGAGCTTTTTTAAAGGAGATTTTTTTCCCAAAAAATTTTACCAGCTCTTATCCCCTCAAAAAATTAGTGCATTTTTAAAAGTGGCTCTTTTTCCTACTTTTATTAAATTTTACTATCTTTTTATATCCTTTTTGACCCCTTACTATTTCTCTGTAAAAATAAAACTCATTGCATATATTTTATATATAGTATCCTATAAACAAATATACTAACAATTCATTTTATTAAATTTAGTTGATTTTATTGGTCAAATTATACTAAATTTACTGATTGCCATCTACAATAATTCATTTTATTATATTTAGATGATTTTATTGGTCAAAGTATGCCAAATTTACTGATCACCATCTACAGTAACTCATTTTATTAGATTTGGGTGCTTTTATTAACCGACTTTGAAAAAGGAGAAGGTTCTCAATTCGACCTGTGTATGGTTTTTCTTTTTTTCTTTGTTCATGCATAACTCTGAAAATACTGGATCAATTTGGATGATCATCTTCTCCAAGTATAGAGGATGCTCCAACTTAGGTCTCATTTTACTTTTGTAAGTATTGGCCAAGTATCTGCCCATTAATTTAGTAAATAAAAAATGGGCTCAGAAAAACTTTTCTTTCTCGTTGCAAACACTTTTACAACCTATTCAATTCAAGACTAAATCTAGTTTGATATTCTCATAGAGGGGATTAGTCTGCGCCCATGTCTGGGAGCAGTTGGGCAAGCAAGGCAAGAGGAGCAGGCAGAAGGCCCGCGGCCTCTAACATTCAAAAATGCCCCGGAGAATCTGGCAGAATAGAAAAAAATCTAAAAAAACTGGCAGTCACAATTTCCCCAGAGATACTCGCGTGGCAAGCATGATGCAACCAGTATATCAATATGCCACATTCCCAGCCACTTTCATCAGTAGAATTTGGAGTCCGTGTGTATCTGGATATCCAAAAATGGCCCTATGGGAAAAATTTTGTGAAGATATACACAAAATTTTCCTGACCGCGGTGTACATTGCACCTCACTCCATGTCATGCAGTTGGCTGGACCTAGGTTTTGAAAGCAAAATAGCAGCAGATGAGGCTTCAGCGGTGCGCATAGTGGTCAACCTCCCCGAAGGGCAACAGGTCATCAAAACTAAATGCACCAGATGGACAAAATCAAACCAAATTTTCCTCACGTTTGACTTTTTGCCTACTAAAGTAAAACGTGATATTTTGGAGCAACACCTGAAAGATGGTCTCACTATATATGGTGAAATATAATCTTTCAAAATACAATATTTCATGCTGATGCCACACCTGTGCACCAGTAAAGCCATTGCAGTTCTGACCCCAACTGAGGAAATCATGAAGGACCTAACCCAGGTCCCACACTCCACCTTTATTGATATCGCAGGGCATAACACCCACCCATTCTGGGTAACTGTGGACAGCGCACCCCCATTTGCACCCACTGTGATGCGTTCAGCTATAAGGTGCATGTGTGCCCCATCAAAGAGGGTGTCATATTCCAAGAGCACCCCTTGGCAGCCATGACCAGCAGAGAGGTGCTCTACGAACCAACCGCAAGCACCAAGGAGGCTTTCCCGTGGGGAGCACAAGGCTGCTACCTATTGGTAAAGCCCATCTCCCCACAGGAGTGGAAGAAGGCCAAGCAGGCCCATAGGGCTGTGGCCAAGGAAGCGGCCAAGGCCACCACCACTATCCCATACTCCTAACGCCAGGAGGACATGGAGACCTTTGCAGCAGAAGCAACTCGGGAATCCATCACCCAATCAGATTGGGAGGCCCATGCTGAACGGGCCACTCAATCTGAGGATCTGATGGGAGATTCGATCTCACCTAATCGCTGCACCCAAGCCCCAGTCAAAACTGACTTGGGACCTATACAACCAAAAATTTTTTTTGCCCCACTCAACAGTGCACCAAACTTATCTGCACCGCAAAAAATTTGTCTGACATCAGGAAAACAAAAAGTGAAGGCCAAAGCCAATGTGACTCTTTCTGCAAAAATTAACAAAAACCCTGATAGCATTGCTGCTAATACCCATGCTGCTGTGAAAGCCCATGGGGACCTGGAAGAGGCTGGTGGGCCTGGGGGCCCACCCCTCACACCTAAGGTGTGATGGGTGAAACCTTCACCCTAGAGATGCTGAATATTGACAGACTCAAGGCCTCCCCATCCTGGGCTAGAAAACTGAGTTTTTTACAAAACAATTTACCCGTGGATATCCTGGCCATCCAGGAGTCCCACTGTCCACGAGGTTCCAAGGAAGCTTGGAAAATAATGCTCCTACTATCCCTATCCTTTTGGTCAAAGCACTGTGAGGTGCTAATTTGAAAAACAATTTTTTCAAATTTATATCTTCAGAAACATTCCTAAATGGCTGAGTGCTCATTGTCACCTTCTCATGGGCTGATGTTGTGCACACAATCGTCAATATTTACACCCCAAATGGTGCACATGAGCGTCAGGAATTTTTCTCATCGGTCAAATCCCTTCCGCTACCCCCCAATTCTTTCCTAGTTAGCGACATGGACTGTTGGCTAACCTCACCAACGGACTGGTGGCTGCCATCACCCCACACCCCACAGGGTCATGTAGAACTAAGCATTCTAAAAGCCACCCTTGAGCTAAGGGATGCACTGCTGTGACATGCCCCACTGCTCAAAAACATGATGCGTCCCCACATCCATAATGGCCAATTAAGGTCCATGACCCGCATCAACCTTATTCTAGCGCTGGCAAAATTCCAACCCCAAATCTCCCACTTCAAAACAACAAAAATGGAATTCTCTGACCACTGACTGGTCTCGATAACATACCACTTACCCATCACAGTTGCAAAGGCCCCACATTGGTGCAAAATCTGCCCCCCAAGCTCGCGTCGCCAGGAATTTCCACAAGGGTGGAAGAGGCAACTTTGGCGAAATCATTTGTTGCACCATTTTGTGCGGACCCCATTTCCACATGGGCAACTTTCAAAGAAGACACTATCCGCCACTATTGCCATCTCTCCTCCAGACGCTCACAAGCCACATCGGCAGTTATATCGTGCACGCTGGCATAATTGGCCCACTTGGAGTCCAACATTCCAGCCACAGGATATAGCCCTGCATAGGGCTGGAAGTGGGTGGAGGCAGCCACCCACCTCAACACACTCGAAAGGCAACACAGATATCAGGTTTGGGTCCAATACAGGGCCACATGCATCACTAAAGGTGACAAGTGCACCGCATACTTCTTCAAAAAAATTTTGTACCACGCCAGAGCATGGCCTGCATACAGGTGTGAAGATCAGATAATTCCATTGTGGACACACTGGCCAAAGTGGCAATTGAAATGCAAAGATATTACTCCAAGTTATACTGAGCTGAACCAATTCAGCCAGCTGAAATGGCGGAATTTCTCGACCAAGCTCATATCTGCACTGTTTTCTGATACCCGGAAATAATGAATTTAATTACTCCAAACAAATTATGGACAGCCATTCGCAGTGTGCTAAACCGAAAATGCCCAGGCCCAGATGGCATTCCATATGAGTTCTACAAAATAATATTTTTAAATATATATCCCCATTGCTGCTAGCCTCACTCAACCAAAGCCTGTTGGAAACGTGCCTCCTACCAGGAGGACAAGAGGCCTTTACTGTCACACTCTATAAGAAAGGGGATAGGCTTGTCTTAGCCAACTGGCGCCCCATTTCTCTAACAAACACAGACACCAAAATTTTAACCAAAATCATGGCTAACCGTTTAGGGACTGTAGCATCTGCCATCATCTCCCCAGAACAATTTGGTTTCATTCCCTGAAGGTCGATTTGGGATAACGTGCACTCAGTGGCTAATGTGTGTCAGTCCACAGCCTCTGGGGCACTTGTATTCTTGGACCAACAAAAGGCCTATGATAGAGTAAACTGGGAATACTTAGGGCCTGCCTCCATCAATTCCGCCTACCCCCCGCTTCATTAACTGGGTGATGCTGCTCACGGAATCTGCAACAATGGCAGTGCGTGGCCCAGGCTTCCTAATGGAAGTAGTCCACCCTCAAAGGGGCTTGCAACAAGGGGACCCCCTCAGCCCACTCTTATATAACTTCAGCCTTGACGCACTACTGCAAAATGTGAATGCCCACCTCACTGGGGTCCATGTGCTGGGCCAAACCCCAGTCAAGATGATGGCATTTGCAGATGATTGCGTAGTAGGGGTGTCTAATAACAAAGATGCACGCGCGCTTGAATCCCTCATCCAGGAATATTCCCAGGTAAGCAACGCGGCACTGAACGCCTCCAAAACCAAAATCATCCTCCTTGGTCGGTTTCAGAACTGCTGGGCCCCAGCAATTAGTTCCCAACCCGGCCCATCTGCTCGCCCACATCCACGCCTTACTAACTCAACACACACCGCTCCACTGGTGCTTCCCTTCGTGCCACGTCCTACCATAGGACCAGTACGCCATCTGGGCGTGTGGATGGAGGCAGGCGGATACGCGTCAGCAGTAATGGAGTGCTGTATACTGGACAACGTGACGAAGCAAATCGCCTCTCTCAGAGCCCACCCTACTACCCTCACTGGCAGGGTTGTTCTAGCCAACTCTATGCTCCTATCCAAAGTCTGGTTCAGAGCCCACGCCATTCCCTTCTCCCCAAGCTTCTTCAAATCCCTGTATGCTTTGCTGCAAGGATGGCTTTGGTCAGGCCACCCTCCACCAGTATGGCTAGAGGTCATGTTTGGCCCTCATCATCATGGTGGCATGGGCCTGCTTGACTTCAAAGCCCATGCCGCCAAGATCCTGGGCACCTGGATCACGGCTGTCACTGCTCCTACACTCCCATCCCAACACTGGTCCCGCGCGGCCCGCTCCAACTTCTCCTGAGCCTTGGGCCTCAATAATCCATCAAACCCCCACTCCCTGATGAAATACCTCGCATCACACACATCGGCCACAGGTCCTCATGGGACTAAAACCCACTACAAACGAATCCTACTCTCCATACGAAGCGCAGAGTGGAGAATTCATATTAGTGGACATACAACCCAAAGAGGCCGCCCCTCTCCTCAGTTCACACAAGAGGTATAGGGGCTATCCATCCATGATGGCGTGATCCCCATTTGACCCCAAGTCCTATCCAGGGTGGACTACCTGGACATGATGGACATCCCTTATTCCATTGAGACCCAAAAGACTATCTGGAAATACGCACACCATCCTCTGTTGCAGCCTCAAGTCCGCTCCCATGTGTGGCGCTGCCTGAGGTGGGTGCATCATACAGCTGAGCGCTCTAACGCTTTACACTCATCCTGTGTCATGTGTGGCCAGTATGGAACGCTGTTCCGCCGCCTGGAGAAGTGCCCCACCTCTAAAGTGATATGGCGCGAAGTCCAACGTCTGCTGGGCCAGGATCAAACACATCCCTTCAGTCTGTCAAGAGATATGTTTGCTTTATCAATGGCCTCCCCCTCCCACCCTCCCTCCATGCTCTGGTGGTTGCAATTGCCATGTGGACTATCCACACGATTGTCTTGGATGCCATCGCTGGATCTATCCCCACCCTCCTTGAAGCTGTCCACAGATTCTGGTCTCATTTGGTGGACCACTTTCAAGCGTGGATGTTTGGATATCTCCCACCACGTCGCCGACAGCTGGTCTCCTCCTGGTTCCCAGTCTGGTTCATCAAATCAGACCCCTTCCTCCACACATGCTCAATAGTGGCTACCGCCCCTTCACACGTTCCCTCCCCCTCCCCATAAGTGGCGTTCCCGCTGGCAACAAGAGATAGCATCGCTTCTCTGGGGTGCCTCCCCTGGTACTATGTTTTGTCTCGTCTGAGTCATATTTGGAAGTGTCCATACCATGGTCAGCCTTCCCCACAATAAATTCAAAAATGGGCTCAGAAGCAATGAATACTTGTGGGACCAAGACAACTCCAGATAAACTTTTACTGGCATCAGTGGAGCGATAGCTTTGAAGCACTTTTGATATGTCCTATGGCTGGGGGTAGTTCAAAATTCAGTCGTATGAGCTCATAGTGGGATGAGCTTAAATCATTATAGATGGCTATCATTTTGCATAATTGACCAATAAACTCATCTAAATTTGATAAAATGAATTATTTTAGATAGCAATCAATAAATTTACATAGATTGACTAATAAAATCATTTAAATATAACAAAATGAATTATTGTAGATGGCAATCAGTAAATTTAGCATAATTTGACCAATAAAATCAACTGAACTTAATAAAATGAACTACTAATATATTTGTTTATAAGATACTATATATATAATATATACAACGAGTTTCATTTTTATAGAGAAATAGTAAGGGGTCAAAAAGGATATATAATGGTAGTAAAATCCAATAAAAGTAGGAAAAAGAGCCACTTTTAAAAATGCACTAATTTTCTGAGGGAAAAATAGCTAGTTAAATCTTTTAGGAAAAAAAGAACTTCCTTTAAAAAAGCTCTAAAAAGTATGAAATAATCAAGAAATTAAGCCTACTTAATAAAACCCTTTATAAAAATGGCGCCGTATTTTAACTGACTTATAATAGGTATTTATAATTTTTATACTCAGTACTATTTATTCTAAGTTGCTTATAGTTTACACTTGGACCCAATTCAGACATAAGATATAATTTGTATTTATGAGCAAAGTTCTATAATTCAGTTTAAATATGGTGTCAACTTCATAAAGGATTATATTGAGAAGGCTTAATTTCTCAATTATTTCATACTTTTTTAATATTTTTTAAAGGAGGTTTTTTTTCTCAAAAAATTTCAATCAATCTATGTAAATTTATTGGCTATCTAAAATAATTCATTTTATCAAATTTATATGAGTTATTGGTCAATTATGCAAAACAATAGCCATCTATAATGATTTAACCTCATCCCGCTATGAGCTCATACTGACTGAATTTTGAACTACCCCCAGCCATAGGACATATCAAAAGTGCTTTGAAGCTATTGCGCCACAATGCCTGTAAAAGTTCATTTGGTGTTGTCTTAGTCCCACAAGTATCCATTGCTTCTGAGCCCATTTTTTTATTTACTAAATTTAGGGGCAGATACTTGACCAATACTTACAAAAGTAGAATGAGACCTAAGTTGGAGCATCCTCTATACTTGAAGAGGATGATCATCCAAATTGATCCAGTATTTTCAGAGTTATGCATGAACAAACAAAGAAAAAAAAGAAAAACCATACACAGGTCAAATTGAGAACCTTCTCCTTTTTCAAAGTCAGTTAATAATAAATTTCAAACTTAAACTGCAAAGATTTTAGCCAAGAAATAAGGAATTATTTTGCCCAGCTATGTATGAGTTTGGTTAAGATTTTAAACTTATAATTCCATATGACTTTTTAAAGGCATTATAATTTTTATAAAAACTATGCATTACATTCATTAGATGAGTGCAGCTTAAGTTGGTCTTGTTAAGATGCATATAAGAATTGAAAACCCTAAAAAAAGTCACTGGCTAGTATTTATTTCTAATAAGTTGAAAAAAGGGGCTATAATTTGCAGAAACCTTTCAAAGCAAATATTTTTTATTTAATGTAAGCTAACCAGGGCAAAGCAGGTATAATTATTTGTAAGTTCTATATAAATATGACCTTAATCTTAACTCTGTATAAAAAACTCCTCAAACATCTGATTTGACTTTCTAAATTTTATTTGAGGAAGGCCAACCATGAGATAAACACTTCCAATATGTAAAACTATCAAGCACTAATATAAGCTAGAGGCATCCCAGAGAAGCTAATGCTGTCTCCTGTTGCTAGCGGGAATGAAAATTAAAGGAACAGGAGTATTGTAAGTAGAGGCTTGTACCACTATTGAGCACATATAAAGGAAAGGGTCTGAAGTGATGAGCCATACTGAAAACCAGGATGAGACCAACTGTCATTTATGAGATGGCAGATAAACAAACAACCATGTTTGAAACTGGTCCATAAGGTGTGACTGGAATTGGCATACAGCTTCCTGGAGGGTGTAAGTATAGCCTGAAATGGTATCCAAGACAACCGTATGGATAGTCCACATAGCAATTGCAACCACTAAGGCTTGGAGGGAAAGTTGTATAGGGGAATTCATGGAAAAGGTGAAGATTTCCTTAGAGAGACTAAAGGCCTGTGTTTGAGCCTTGCAAAAGAGATGATGAACCTCATGCCAGATTGCTTTTGAAGGGGGGCACACTTCCAGGTGGTGGACCAAAGTCTCATATTGGTCACACACAACACATGAGGAGTGTGATGCAATAGATTTCTCTGAAGTATGGTAGATTTGTTTCATGCAGTACCACACATGGGAACAAACTTGTGGCTGCAAAAGAGGGTGATGGGTATACTTCCAGATGCTTTCTGGGTTTCTAGGGTGTATGGGATATCCAACATATCCAGATATTCCACTCTGGCCATGGTAGGGGACCTTCTGGGTATCAAATTGTTCATAATAGCTTGGCCTTGTACTTTATGCTTATAGTAGGGAGTAGGGTGACCCCTCTAGATGGTGTGCCCACAGATGATAATTCTCCACTCAGAGCTCTGCATGGTGAGGAGAATTCATTTAGAGTGGTGCAACATCCCATGCAGGCATGCAGCAGAGGGATGCGAGGTAAGATAGCTTAACAGAGAATGGGGGTGGGTAGGATTGCTGAGGCTCAGAGAATGGGAAAAGTTGGCACGGGCTGTGCATGACCAGTGTTGGGCTTGGAGTGTGGGGTTAGTAACTGCAGTGATCCAGGTGCCAAGTTCTTTTGGCAGCATGGGCCTTGAAGTTAAGCAGGCCCATACCACCACTATGACGAGAGCCAAACAAGACATCCAGGTGCACTGGCGGTGGGCAGCCTAACCTAAGCTACCCTTACAGGAGGGCATATAATAAGGTGAAGGAAGATGGTGAAAAAATGATAGCATGGGCCACAAACCAGACTTTGGACAGGAGCATAGAGTTGGCGAGCACAACCCTGGTTGGGAGGGTAGCCTGGTGGTCTATGAGGGAAGTGATGAATTTTGTTACATCATCTAGAATATGATGCTCCATCACCAATGAGGCGTATCCTGCTGCCTCCAGCCACACACCCAAATGGTATACCAGACCAGCAGTGGGTCTTGGCATGAAAGGGAGCACAAGTGGAGCAGTATGGGTTGGTAGGGCAAGCGAACCTGTGAGCTAGCTTCTTAAACAGGTATGAACTGAGGTGCTGGTGACCAGTGGGCTTGGAACTGACCACGGAGAAATAGTTTTGGTTTTGGAGGCGTTAAGTGCAGCGTTACTTACCCTGGAGTAATCCTGTATAATAGCTTCAAACGCGCATGCATCTTGTTTGTTAGACACCCCAACCACACAATCATCAGCAAATGCCAGCATCTTAACTGGTGCTTGGCCTTGCACATGGACACCAGTAAGGCAGGCATTCACATTGCATAAAAGTGGGTCAAGGCTGAAGTTTTACAATAGTGGGCTTAAAAGGCCTCATTGGCGGAGGCCCCTTTGAGGGTGAACCAAAACAGTGAGGAAGCCAGGTGTTAATTTCTTAGCGTCTGGGTCCACTGTTGCCAAGTTGGATTTTGCACAGGGTATAGCCACTGAGCAACCCAATCGAACAATATGAGGACCACTGATTCTTATAATAAAAATTGATAAAATATACATGGAGCTATTGCCCCTTATTTCTGTCTTTATTTTATATATCTTGCAGACTGTTCTGCACTCTTTCTTTCCTTATAAAAGACTATCCCCTTTTAATCTTCCATCAGGCTCTTATTACCTTGATTCCCCAGCTGGATGCATCCTCAGCTTAGTATCTTATATTCTTCTTCCTTTTTGAATTTATTGCGGGGAAGGCCGACCATGGGACGGACACTTCCAAATATGACTCAGGAAAGATAAACTTAGTACCAGGGGAGGCACCCCAGAGAAGCGATGCTATCTCTTGTTGCCAGCGGGAACGCCACTTATGGGGAGGGGAGGGAACGTGTGAAGGGGCCGTAGCCACTATTGAGCACGTGTGGAGGAAGGGGTCTGATTTGATGAACCAGACTGGGAACCAGGAGGAGACCAGATGTTGGCGACGCGGTGGGAGAAATCCAAACATCCATGCTTGAAAGTGGTCCACCAAATGAGACTGGAATCTGTGGACAGCTTCTGGGAGGGTGGGGATGGAGCCAGCGATGGCATCCAAGACAATCGTGTGGATAGTCCACATGGCGATTGCAACCACCAGAGCACGGAGGGAGGGTGGAAGGGGGAGGCCATTGATAGAGCAAACATATCTCTTGACAGACTGAAGGGATGCGTTTGATCCTGGCCCAGCAGACGTTAAACTTCGCGCCATATCACTTTAAAGGTGGGGCACTTCTCCAGGCGGTGGAACAGCGTTCCATACTGGCCACACATGACACAGGATGAGTGTAAAGCGTTAGAGCGCTCAGCTGTATGATACACCCGCCTCAGGCAGCGCCACACATGGGAGCGGACTTGAGGCTGCAACAGAGGATGGTGTGCGTATTTCCAGATAGTCTTTTGGGTCTCAGTGGAATAAGGGATGTCCATCACGTCCAGGTAGTCCACCTTGGATAGGACTTGGGTTGAATGGGGATCACGCCATCATGGATGGGTAGCCCCTGTACCTCTTGTGTGAGCTGAGGAGAGGGGCGGCCTCTTTGGGTTGTATGTCCACTAATATGAATTACCACTCTGCGCTTTGCATGGAGAGTAGGATTCGTTTGTAGTGGGTTTTAGTCCCGTAAGGACCTGTGGCCGATGTGTGTGATGCGAGGTATTTCATCAGGGAGTGGGGGTTTGATGGATTGTTGAGGCCCGAGGCTCGGGAGAAGTTGGAGCGGGTCGCGCGGGACCAGTGTTGGGATGGGAGTGTAGGAGCGGTGACAGCCGCGATCCAAGTGCCCAGGATCTTGGCAGCATGGGCTTTAAAGTCAAGCAGGCCCATGCGATCTTGATGATGAGGGCCAAACATGACCTCTAGCCGTACTGGTGGAGGGCGGCCTGACCAAAGCCATCCTTGAAGCAAAGCATACAGGGATTTGAAGAAGCTTGGGGAGAAGGGAATGGCGTGGGCTCCGAACCAGACTTTGGATAGGAGCATAGAGTTGGCAAGAACAACCCTGCCAGTGAGGGTAGTAGGGTGGGCTCTGAGAGAGGCGATTCGCTTCATCACGTTATCCAGTATACGGCACTCCATTACTGCTGACGCTTATCCGCCTGCCTCCATCCACATGCCCAGATGGCGTACCGGTCCTATGGTAGGACGTGGCACAAAGGGGAGCACCAGTGGAGCGGTGTGTGTTGAGTTAGTAAGGCGTGGACGTGGGCGAGCAGATGGGCCGGGTTGGGAACTAATTGCTGGGGCCCAGCAGTTCTGAAACCGACCAAGGAGGATGATTTTGGTTTTGGAGGCGTTCAGTGCCGCATTGCTTACCCGGTAATATTCCTGGATGAGGGCTTCAAGCGCGCGTGCATCTTTGTTATTAGACACCCCCACCACGCAATCATCTGCAAATGCCATCATCTTGACTGGGGTTTGGCCTGGCACATGGACCCCAGTGAGTTGGGCATTCACATTTCGCAGTAGTGGGTCAAGGCTGAAGTTGTATAAGAGTGGGCTGAGGGGGTCCCCTTGTCGCAGGCCCCTTTGAGGGTGGACTACTTCCGTTAGGAAGCCTGGGCCATGCACTGCCATTGTCGCAGATTCCGTGAGCAGCATCACCCAGTTTATGAAGCGGGGGTAGGCAGAATTGATGGAGGCAGGCCCTAAGGTATTCCCAGTTTACTCTATCATAGGCCTTTTGTTGGTCCAAGAATACAAGTGCCCCAGAGGCTGTGGACTGACATACATTAGCCACAGAGTGCACGTTATCCCAAATCGACCTTCTGAGGATGAAACCGAATTGTTCTGGGGAGATGATGGCAGATGATACAGTCCCTAAACGGTTAGCCATGATTTTTGTTAAAATTTTGGTGTCTGTGTTTGTTAGAGAAATGGGGCACCAGTTGGCTAAGTCAAGCTTATCCTTTTCTTAAAGAGTGTGACAGTAAAGGCCTCATGTCCTCCTGGTAGGAGGTGCATTTCCAACAGGCTTTGGTTAAGTGAGTCTAGCATAATGGGGATTTATATTTGAAATATTTTTTGTAGAACTCATATGGAATGCCATCTGAGCCTGGGCATTTTAAGTTTGGCGCACTGCAAATGGCTGTCCATAATTCGTTTGGAGTAATTAAATTCATCATTTCCAGGTATTGAAAAACAGTGCGGATATGAGCTCAGTTGAGAAATTCTGCCATTTTGGCTGGCTGAATTGGTTTGGCTCAGTATAACTCGGAGTAATATTTTTGCGTTTTGATTGCCACTTCGGCCAGTGTGTCCGCAATAGAATTATCTGATCTTCACACCTGTGTGCAGGCCACGCTCTGGCGTGGTGCAAATTTTTTTTAAAGAAGTATGCGGTGCACTTGTTGCCTTTAGTGATGCATGTGGTCTGTATTGGACACAAACCCAATGTTTGTGTTGCCTTTCAAGTGCGTTGAGGTGGGCGGCTGCCTCCACCCACTTCCAGCCCCATGCAGGGCTGTATCCTGTGGCTAGAATGTTGGACTCCAAGTGGGCCAATTCCGCCAGAGCATGCGAGATAACCGCCGATGTGGCTCGTGAGCATCTGGAGGAGAGATGGCGATAGTGGCGGATGGTGTCCTCTTTGAAAGTTGCCCATATGAAAATGAGGTCCGCGCAAGGTGCAACAAACAATTTCGCCAAAGTTGCCTCTTCCACCCACGTGGAAAATCCTGGTGATGCGAGCTCGGGGGGGTGGATTTTTCACCAATGTGGGGCCTTTGCAACTGTGACAGGTAAGTGGTATGTTATTGAGACCAGTCGGTGGTCAGAGAATTCCATTTTCATTGTTTTAAAGTGGGAGATGTGGGGTTGGAATTTCGCCAGTGTTAGAATAAGGTCGATGCAGGTCATGGACCTTAATTGGCCATTGTGGACGTGGGGATGCATCATGTTTTCGAGCAGTGGGGCATGTTGCGGCAGCGCATCCATTAAACCAAGGGTAGCTTTTAGAATGCATAGTTCTACGTGACCCTGTGGGGCGTGGGGTGAGGGCGGCCACCGGTCCATTGGTGAGGTTAGCCAACAGTTCATGTCACCAACTAGGAAAGAATCAGGGGGTAGCGGGAGGGATTTGACCAACAACAAAAATTCCTGATGCTCATGTGCACTGTTTGGGGCGTAGATGTTGACGATTGCACGCGCAACATCAGCCCATGAGAAGGTGACGATGAGCACTCAGCCATTTATGAATGTTTCTGAGGATGTGAATTTGAAAAAATTATTTTTCCAAATTAGCACCCCACAGTGCTTCGACCAAAAGGATAGGGATGGGAGGAGCATTGTTTTCCAAGCTTCTTGGAACCTCGTGGACAGTGGGACTCCTGGATGGCTAGGATATCCACGGGTAAATTGTGTTGTAAAAAACTCAGTTTCCTAGCCCAGGATGGGGAGGCCTTGAGTCCGGCGATATTCAGCATCCCTAGAGTGAAGGTTTCCCCCATCACACCTTAGGTGCGAGGGGGTGGGCCCCTGGGCCCACCAGCCTCTTCCAGGTCCTCACGGGCTTTCACAGCAGTGCGGGTGTTAGCAGCAATGCTATTGGGGTTTTTGTTAATTTTTGCAGAAAGAGTCGCGTTGGCTTTGGCCTTCGCTTTTTGTTTTCCTGATGTCAGACGAATTTTTTGTGGTGAGGATAAGTTTGGTGCACCGTGAGCGGGGCAAAAAAAATTTTCTCAGTTGGGATAGGTCCCAAGTCAGTTTTGACCGGAGCTTGGGTGCAGCGATTGGGTGAGATTGAGTCTCCCATCATATTCTCAGATTGAGTGGCCCGCTCAGCATGGGCCTCCCAATCTGATTGGGTGATGGATTCCTGAGTCACTTCCGCCACGAAGGTCTCCATGTCCTCCTGGCGTTGTGAGTGTGGGATGGTGGTGGTGGCCTTGGCCGCTTCCTTGGCCATGGCCCTACAGGCCTGCTTGGCCTTCTTCTGCTCCTGCGGGGAGATGGGCTTTACCAATAGGTAGCAGCCTTGTGCTTCCCACGGGAAAGCCTCCTTGGTGCTTGCAGTTGGTTTGTAGTGCGCCTCTCCGCTGGCCATGGCTGCTGAGGGGTGCTCTTGGAATGTGACGCCCTCCTTGATGGGGCATGCATGCGCCTTATGGCCAAACGCGTCACAGTGGGTGCAAATGGGGGGCGCGCTGTCCACGGTTACCCAGAATGGGTGGGTGGTATGCCCTGTGATGTCAATAAAGGTGGAGTGCGGGATCTGGGTTAGGTCCTTCGCGATCTCCTCAGTTGGGGTCAGAACTGTGATGGCTTTGCCAGTGCACAGGTGTGGCATCAGCGTGAAATGTTGCATTTCGAAAGATTGTATTTTGCCATATATGGTGAGACCATCTTTCAGGTGTTGCTCCAAAATGTCAAGTTTTACCGTAGTAGGCAAAAACAAACGTGAGGAAAATTTGGTTTAATTTTGTCCATCTGGTGCATTTGGTTTCGATGACCCATTGCCCTTCAGGGAGGTTGACCACTATGCACACCACTGAAGTCTTGTCTGCTGCTATTTTGCTTTCAAAACCTAGGTCCAGCTAACCGCGCGACATGGAGTGAGGTGCAATGTACACCGCGGTCAGGAAAATTTTGTGTACATTTTCACAAAATTTTTCCCATAAGGCCATTTTTTGAATGTCCAGATACACGCGGACTCCGAATTCCACCAACGAAAGTGGCTGGGAGTGTGGCGTGTTGATGTACTGGTTGCATTGTGCTTGCCACGTGAGTATCTCCGGGGAAATTGTGACCGCCAGTTTTTTGAGATTTTTGTCTATTCTGCCAGATTCTCCAGGGCGTTTTTGAACGTTAGAGGCCGTGGGCCTTCCGCCTGCTTTTCTTGCCTTGCTTGCCCAACTGCTCCCAGACATGGGCGCAGACTAATCTCCTCTGTGAGATTATCAAACTAGATTTAGTCTTGAATTGAATAGGTTGCAAAAGTGTTTGCAACGAGAAAGAAAAGTTAATTATTCTTCTTCCTTTTTTTAGTTGCTCTTGTTCATATTTAATCTTGGCATAGTTCCCCTTGATTTGCCAAATGTCCTCATTTCATTCAATTATAATTTGTGTATCCCCTTTTTGTAAATCTTGAGACTCACCTTGATTCCTCTTTGATCCACCAATATGGGTAGCATATTGTCCAGTCATATCAACTTCCTGACACCAGGGTCACGCACAGCCATTGTGGCAGATTCCATAAGTAACATCACCCAATTAATAAATCAATGGGGAGTTGGACCTGTGGAGGCAGGCTTTGAGGTAATCTCAGTTGACTATAACATTAGCCTTTTGATGGTATAAAAAATCAAGTGCCCCAGTAGCTGTGGATTGGCAGACGTTGGCTACAGTGTGTATTTTGTTCCATATAGACCGCTTGGGAATGCAACCAAATTTCTCAGATGAGATGATATTAGAGGCAACTTCCCCTAGGCGGTTGGCCATAATTTTAGTAAATAATTTAGTATCTCATTAGCAAGTGATATGGGGTGCCAGTTGGCCAAGTACAGCTTATACCCTTTCTTATAAAGCGTTATAATGTACGCCTTCTGGCCCCCAGGAAGGAGGCGCGTTTCCAACAAACACTGGTTCATTGAGGCTAGCAACAAAGAGGAGAAATAATTAAAATATCTCTTATAGAACTCATAAGGAATCCCATATGACTGGGCATTACCTATGCGGTGCACCACGAATGACATACCAGAGTTCATCTTGAGAAATTAAATTCATCAACTCCAGATAATAGGAAATGGTGCAGATATGTGCACTTTTTGAGAAATTCTTCAAGTTCAGCTGGTTTGACTGTATCAGATCAATACAATTTTGAATAATAGTTTTTGACTTTAAATTTCCACTTTGGCTGGAGTTTCTGCAATGTTTGGTCTGGCCACCTCACCTGTGTGCAAGACAAGCTCTGTCACATTGTGAAGAATTTCCAGAAAATATAGGTTGGAGTTACTGTCACCCACTATCATATTTTTGCTTTGTACTATAACAAACGCAATGTTTGTGTTGCCTTACCAGTGCATTATGGAGAGCAGACAACTATGCTCACTTGCAACCCCAGGCCAGGATGTAGCCTGCAGCAGGGACATTGGACTCCAGGTGATCCACTTCTGAAAGCTTGCACTTTGTTATAAAATTGGCAGTATTTGAGGGATACGCCAACGGAATTTGCACAGGGTTCAACCCACTGAGCAATTAGGACCAACGATATGATGATCGTTGTCCTTGACTTGACAGAATAAACTTATAAATAAATGAATAAATATGGAGCACTCATACCCTTAACTCTCTTTTATTTTATATATTAATACAGCGTATTCTTGCTGTTATACTCACTCTAAAATACTAAAAACTTAACTTCCTCAATCATCTCATCCTTCTTGTATGATAATGACTTTGGATGGTACCACTTTCATGGCTTAGTAATTCACTTCACCGTATCTCATTGGTTCCACCAATTGTTCATTCATCAATTCACAATTGCCCAATTTGGCCAAATTCCCAACAATCCTAATATCGCCTCATTTCGAGGCTCTCAATTAATCATATTCATAACAACTCGGCGGATTCCATCTGTTCCACCATATTGACTTAGTGCTTATCATCCAGTCATATCAGAATCGCGACACACTTAATGACCACTGAGGAGCCCAAGAGTGACATGATGAGAGGTGGCATGCCTGATGGATGGTTTTTGTTTTGAAGGTTGACCAGGTAGTAAGTGGGTCCACATAGAATGGTGTGGCAAACTCTGGTGCCAAAGTTTTGGTGTCCACTTATGAGTAACCTGGGTGATGTGATCTCAGCTGGATGAAGTTTGCACCACTTTGGCACCTGTGCCGCTGGGTGCAACAAAGAGAAGGAAATTGACACCAACCTGTGGTCAGAGAAATTGATTTTTGTCATCATAAAGTGTGCAACCTAAGACCAAAAGTTCAATGGGGCAAGAATAAGGTCAATGCTTGACATAGACCTCAGCTGACTGTTGTGCACATGGGGATGTGACACGTTGGGGAGCAGCGGTGCATGTTTAGATAGGGTATCAAACAGCCCCAAAATGGCTTTTATAATGCGAAGTTTGATGTGCCCCTGCGGGGGGTAGGTGCAGAAGGCCAGCGGTTGGGGCTGAGTTGGCCCAGCAATTCATGTTGCCCACCACAAACAGGTCATGAAGATTTGGGATGGAAGTAAAAGCCAAGAGGAATTCTCAGCAAGCCCGTGCACAGTTTGGGGCTTAAATATTAATGATAGCATGCAATTCATCATTCCACAAAAAAAATCCAAGCACACAGCAATTGAGGTATGAAATTTTGGATTTAAATTTAAATTATGGGTCTCATGTATAAGCACCCCACAGTGCTTCAACCAATAAGAAAGGGAGGAGAGGAGCATGGTTGCCCATGCTTCCTTGGCACCATGTGGAAAGTGGGTTTCCTGAATGGCCAGGATGTCCACAGGTAAATTATTTTAAAAAACTCAGTTTCCTAGCCTGGGATGGCGAGGCCTTGAGTCCAGCAATGTTCAACATCCCTATTGTGAAGTCTCTCACCATTTCACCTTAGGTGCTATGGGAGGGGCCCCCTTGACTTTCCTTTGCCACTTTCTCAGCAGCAGTTTTTGAAGGTCACAGATCGTACACCTTATTTGCGTCTGTTGGGATTTTTGCCCACATTCCCAGCCTTCTAGATTACCTGGAATCGCTATGGGATAATTCCCTAAACGAGGTGAATTGGAAATCAGTTGACCCTGATTTTGGAGTAACTATGTTTGGGGGATTTTGGGATATTCGCCTGGTCATATCCATCAGGGATCAATCCGGACAAATGCCCAAGATCCCATCAGGTGGAGTTGCTGACAAAATAGGAGCATCTGATAGTGATTGACTATCAGGTGTACTGATTGGGATCAGTCAGGTTTCATCACTGACTGATTGAGAATGTAAGTAGTAAGTTGCGAGGCAAGTGATGCTTCCTGCAACTAGTGAATCAATCAGTTGGTTTGTGACCTGCCTTTATGGGTAACAAGTCCTTTACCTAAGCAGGTTGCTAGCCAAATATGGTTGTTTCACTTGGATTGAGAGGAAAATGTTAGGGACATGATTTCTGACTCTTTCCATTTAGGTCTTGAGAATGTCCAATGATGGAATCCTAGCCAGGATGGGGAAGACCATCACTACTGAGACGAGGATGGGTGATTCAATAGCAACAGCTGCCGTTTCATCAGAGAGGTGTCAACTTAGGGTTAGATGACTAAATTCTTACTATAGATTCCCTAGAATTCACTTATAATAAAAACAAGTTATATAGAAAACAAGTTATATAGTACTACAGTGATACAGTTCTATAGATTTCATCTGGTATATATAAGTAGTAACCTTTATCAGCTGCTAATTGTTCTATTCTTTCTCAAGGATAATATTGCTGTGTGCGATAATTGGGAGACTCTTTAAAGAAAAGAGTAAGAATCTGAGCGGAGATCCAGAGAAGAAGAAGAAACAATCAGGGATTGCTGCTGACTGTGTGTCAAACTAAAAGACTGTCATCAGGGAATCTCAGAGAAGATCAGGTTGGACATTACGAGAGAACAAATTCTTATATCAAGACATCTCAAGTATCTTGAGCGGAAATACTGGCTGAGCATTGGGCTGAGATCTAAGATTTCCATTCAACTACAAATATTAGTTGTCATACTATTATTAACTGATAATATCAAATACTATACAACGCAGACAAATATGCACAAGAACTGAACCTGTGCAATTAATAAGTTTATAGGGGTTATTTGCCAATAATAACCAGACCCATAAACTTTTACGGCGCCCTTGAGGGCATTTTTTGCAGTGGGCTTAGAAGTAGGTTTTTTGGCATTTGCTGATTTGTTAAAAATTTTTGAACTTCTGTGCTTCTGCGGTGCATCATCAGATGTCAACAGAAAAGCAGGACGGAAATAGGTGGTAGAAATGGTTTTGATTGAGGCTTGGTAATATTGCTCAGTAAATCTGACTCACCCATTGGGTCCTCAGGTTGGTTGGCCCAAACTGATTGGTGAACGGATTCATGAGCCGCCTCAGCAGCAAATGACTCAATGTCATCCTGGGTCTGGGCAGGCGGGATCATGGATGCAGCCACGGCCGCTGCCTTGGCTGCTGCTCTGTGGGCCTGCTTAGCCTTATTGCAATCTTGTGGGGACACAGGTCTGACCTGAATGTAACACCCCTGCGTACCCATGGGAAGGTGGCGTCAGTGTCTATAGCCAGTTCATAATGGGTGTCTGCACTGCTCATTGCATCTGGGAGGATTTTGTTTTGTGTAATGCCCTCCTTGGCAGGGCAGGTATGGGCCTTGTGGCCAAGTGCGTGACAAAAGGTGAAGATAGGGGGCGCGCTATCCACTGTGATGTGGAATGAGTGGGATTCCTGCTCATCAACAAACACAACTGTTGTGTGGGGGTTTTGGGTCAAATCTTCCATAATGACTGCATATGGGGTGATCACAGCAATCGCTTTGCCTGTGCACAGATCCAGTTAAGCGTAAAGCATTAAATTTTGAAGGAGTGAATTTACCCATAGCTTACAAGCCCATTTTTGAGGTGGAGCTCCAGCACTGTGAACTTTATCAAAGTGGGGAGAAAGTCGAAGATTAAAAAATTTGGTTTGACTTAGTCCACCAAGTGCGCTTCATCTCTACCACCCGTTGACCATCCAGGAGGTCTACTACCACATGGACCTGTGCAGATTCGTCCACTGCTTGTTTATTTTAAAACCAGATATCCAACCAACTGCGGATCATGGAGTGCGGTGCAATGTATAATGCAGCAAGGAAATGATTGTGCACATCACTGCAGAACTTTTCACAAAGTGCCATTTGATTAATATCCAGGAAGACTTGAACCCCATACTCCACTGACGAAAGGGGCTGGGAATGCAGAGTATTGATGAACTGGTTACATTTTGATTTCCAGGCTAAAAACTCTAGGAAATAGTCACTGCTAATTTTTTTATTTTTATCTAGGTCACCAGTGTCGCCAGGGCGTTTACAAACTTTGGATGGTGTAGAGCCAAATACTGTGCTCTTTACTTTGCTTACCCAACAATACCTAACATTGGGTGCACACTAATCTCCTTGAAGAGAATATTAAACCTATCTAGTCTTGAATCGAATTTGTTGCAATTATGATTGCAACAATAGAGAAAAGTTTTGACTATACAAAATTGAAAGATCTGATCCTGCTCCCTCCTGCCGTCAATATTCTCTTTAAACTCATTATAACAAACTTCAAACCTAGTTTTTAGAGAAGGATTTACCTCAGGACATGATTATAACTTCCTTTCTGTATGCTTACGAGAGTTCTATGAAGGAAGTAAATCAACATAAGAGGTTGAAGCATATTCACTTTTTCCTAAATATCATGGTTTTTTAAAATCAGTACTCTCAATGTGAAGGATTGCCAAAGGTGGGATCAAGTCTGTACTGTTTTATTTTAAGAATTTCTAGAAATCAGACCTTTGCTAATCAAAAGCAGGTATTCATTGCTTTCCACTTGTACAAAGGAAAGAGTACTATAAATTTCACCAATTGGTTCTATGCTTAAGTTCCGTCCTAAGTTACTAAAAGCTGAATTACCTTAGTCAATGCCATAATCCCAGTGATACCCGACCTAAAATCTTATCTTATAGTACAATCACATATGATCATATGCAAGAGAACTTTAACTGCATCTGAGAGATCAAAGCGGCCCTTAATAACTCACCAGCTTTGACCCTGATTTCTAAGGCTTCTACCTCAGCCTCCACCAGCTGACCTCATGTTCATGTTTTCAAGAATAATAATAATCCAAAGTTTTGATGCACTTACTGTAATAGACTACGCCATAATGCCAAGAACTATAGGAAGAGATTTTGCCAAGGTTCTGGAAAAAGGCAATCACATGAAAGATGAGGCGCTGTATGTTGACCTCATAAAAACACCTAAAAATATCTTTGCTACTTAAACCAAATTAGACATTATTATGGGATCCAGGGGTTTTAATGCTTGCAGGTGCTTTTCAACCCTGAATTTCCAAATTATTTTCGCAGGTTAAGGTTCACTCCCTACTGCTGGATTGATTATTCAGGAAATTGGGTAGACCACTTATAGTTAATTTAATAATAGAATAACTTAAAGTTTTGGTTTTTATAAGATACTTATTAGTTATTGCTGGGGTAAGAAACTTACCCTCTTAATATGTTGATAATTAGTATTTAAAATGTCGAGGCTCAAAGTTCAGATTGCTTAGTAAATTCCAAATTAGGTAATATGAGATTTCAACCTGTTAGATCAGTCTGAACTCGCCTTGCTTCAATGAAAGAGCAGATGGTGAAGTGACAGCCGGGAAGATGAGCCTGTGAGGTAGAAATTTTATAATTTAGACCAATCAGAAGGCGTGAAAATATTTTCACCTTGCTGGACCCCCTCTGACCCTATAAAAGGGGCTAGTATCCACGGGACAGATTGTACTAAAATAGATGTGGCCTGGGAGGAGCCTCCAATGGACTCCCATGATTTTGCTGCATAGTCAGTGCAATTTGACTACCTGAACTTGTGGTATTTGCCTGAGAAGTACTAGTAAAAGTATTCTCCCAATTAGAGGGGTTCCACTGGGAATCAACCAGGGACTTTTGGCTGATCTTTTCATTATTTACCTCTGAAAAACTCTATTTTATACATTGGAATTGTACTTATCTGACATCACCCCTTCAAGAGTGTTTGGAGGAGAATAAGGCCGCAAGAATTGGCCATGAACTTAGTTGTGAGTAACTCCTGTAGCAAGGGATTTGATGGGTACTCCAATCCTCACTTTCTAAATGACTACAAAGGGTCCTTCCAAAATAGATCTGAGTTTATCCCTTCTAGGGGTGATATAATTGTAGTAAAGCACCAAGTCAGATATTTGGAAGGTGGAAGAAAGGGTCAGAGCTCATTAGTGGCTTAAACCTCTTTTGTGACAGTTTCTGGCCAAAAAAGTCATAGCCTCTGATTATAACTGAATGATGTTCTGGGCCAACTTCTTCATGGCTTGCTTAGGGTCAATCCTATTAGTTAAATGTCTTTGACTAATAATGCTGGCACCCCAGGTTCCCATCCATACAACACACAGAAAGGAGACATCTTAAGGATCTTATGGTAACTGATACGGTAGGCCATGAGGGCATTTGGTAAGTAATCACCCCAGTGAAGGGGGTCTGAAGTGTCCATTTTTAGTAATATAGAAACCAGGGTCCCATCTGCTATCTCTACGGTACCATTGGTTAAAAGGTATTAGAGGGCCAAAAAGAGCTACTACATGCCCAAGGTGGTAGCGAGGATCTTCAACACTCTGGAGGTGAAGTTTTTCTTTTATCACAGAGAAGAACCTGGGGGCAACCATGTTAAGCAAAAATATTTTGATGGAGGAAAGTGGCCATGGCCTTAGCCGTTTGATCAAAGAGAGCCACAGCTCCAACTCACTTGGTTAAATAATCAATTCTGACCAAGATATATCAATTTCCCCAGTTGTCCGGGGTAGGGGACCAACCACATCTAGTCTAATTGTGTGGAAGGGTTGTTGAGGCGTAGTGGGTTGGTATTGATACTTGTTATTGAAGCTGGATTGCTTCTTGCAGGTTAGGCAGGCGTCAGGACCATGGTTGTGGTCTCCATAATGCCCTCCCAATAATAGTGCTTTTTAAACCACTCAAATTTCTTCCATACCCCACTATTCTCTAAAATAAAATGGGACTCCAAAATGACAAGTACTCGCACTAATGGCTGGAGATAGGGCAACCAGCTCACCTCTATTTTCTTGTACAACTTTCTTATTCTCCACTTTAGTATTGCAGGAGTGCCGCTCTAGCATCTTTTACACAGGTTCATCCTCATCCTATGAATCAGGAGTCATCCAGAGGTCATGTAACCTCTTGGCTTCACTATTATCTAAATAAAGGGCAGGCAGCCACGTCAGCCCATCAACATTCATATGGCTAGTTCCCACCCGATGCTCAATTTCCATGTCATAATGCTGGAGCTTCAATGCCCAGCGAGCCAACTGACCCGTGGGGTCTTTTATATTCTGCAACCACTTTAATGATGCTTGGTCAGTAATTACTTTATAGGAAAGCCCATATAAGAAGTGGCGGTAGTGTTTTACAGTGAGAAGGACAGCAAAGCACTCCTTCTCAGTGATGCTGTAGTTGCGTTCATCTTTTGAGAGCATTTTGGTAAAGTAGGACACAGGGTGATTGACCCCATTCTCATCCAATTGAGCCAAGATAACTCCAACGACTAAATTAGAGGCATCCATAAACTTCATAAAAGGGCTTGCCATTGTCAGGTTGGTGGAGGATTGCCCCCTGTTGCAATATCTCCTTCAAAGTCTCAAACGTGGCTTTTTTCCGCACCCTAATGAAATTGAGTGTTCTTAGCCAAAAAAACTGTGAGGGGCTCACTGAAATGAGCAAACTTGGGGATTAATTGATGATAGTACCCCATCATGCCCAAGAATAACTGGATGTCACTGAGGGCTTTGGGCGCTAGCATCTTGAATTTAGTTGCGACCTTATCTTGTAAAGGTTGAATCCCATTTTGTAAGATGGCGTTTTCAAGGAAATCCATCTTTTTCTGGAAAAATTACATTTTGATGGCTTCAATTTAGTATTAGAAGCCCGCAGGCTCTAAAAACACTTCTTTTAAAAGGTAAGATGTTCATTAAAGGTCCTTATAAAACACTGGATATCATCAAGGCAGACGATGATGCAGCTTAGTTTTAGATCCTGCAAGTTATGATCCATTGCTTGCTGGAAAGTGGTGGGCGCGTTGCACAACCCTTGTGGTAGTCAGATATGTTGGAAGAGACCCTCACTGCAAATAAGAGCGCATTTTCCTCGTCTTTGGGAAAAAGGTACCTTTTTCTATTAACTGCTAGCCAAATCCATGGCAGGAAAGTAGTTAGACAGAAGAGTTGAGCTAGGGCGTCGTTAATGCATGGGATAGGATAGCTATCCTTCTTTGTGAGGTTTTTCAATTTAAGGTAGTCCATAACTACCTGATGACATCCATTTTTCTTCTTTATAAGTAGAAGAGGGGACAAAAAAGGGCTTTGAAAAGGCACTAGCAGCCCCGCATCCAACAACTAATTTCAGCTCCGTCCTCATTTGGATCTCTTCAAACTTAGATTTCCAGTATGGCTTGGAATGAATAGGCTGAGCATCACCAACATCGATGATATGAGTCCAACCCTTCATATGTCCATAATCAGTATCAGATCTGGAGAAGATATCGCTATAAGACTCCATTAAAGAATGAATTTATTAAGCTCAGCGGGGGTTAGATCCTCAAAAAATGGAAAGTGGGGCAGAGTGCATATTAATTGATCCATAGGCTGTCCCATATCTAACATAGACCCAGTATAATGGACTTGTCAGATGTCCTCATTTGGAATCGTCAGTGCTTTTCTAACCTCCTGATGCTTCTTTACGACCATGTCCTTGTTAGTAAGATTCCCCAGCAGGAGATTAATTGGTTTCTGGTAGGCAGGATCTAGGATACTGGCAGCACCCAAGGTTCCAAAGGACTTATCCCATCAATGCTTGTTAAGTGCAGAAGGCAGTTGCGGGGGATTAACATAGTAATCTTGGTGTCTATAACCTTTTGTTCACCCGCTTTTACTACTACCTCCTCTGATGCCTACAATGGAAGGCCCTCTAAAGCATTCTAGGATAAGAAGCTTATTTGTGTTTCTGAATGAAGTGGTATAAATAAGGGTAATGGCAGAAGAAGGGTACTCAACTACGCATGTGTATTCTTTCTTCTTGGGCTCATCGTTGGTAAAGACTAGGGGAACTTCATAATTTGGAAGGGAGAGAAATCCCTGTTTCATTTTGATAATTCCGTCATACTCAATCATGAATTTCATGCCAATGAGCAAGTCGTATAAATTATTTTCCAATGCCACAGCAGGGACAGGCAGGAGGAGCTTCATAATACATATTGGTAGAAAAGAGTAGGCTCTAATAGCTCGCGTGTTGTTGGGCCCCACAGTTCCAAACTCATGGGAATAGTCCAAGTCAGGTGCCAACTTAATTTTATTGATGAGCTTTGAATAGACTACGTTTACTGGAGCCCCCATATCAAGGATGGCTAGAACGTGAAACTTATTTATGACAACATCTACCTTAGTTATCATGCTACCAAAAGTAGGGGAGGGAGAGAACCTCCTTCAAATAAAGAGTAAAGGAAAGGCGTTGAGCCATCTCAGGGTACTTATCTTTAATAAATTGGAGGGTATGAACCTGATCATTAGATTGGATCACTGTACCAATAAGCTGGTCAGCATCACTGGAGGTATTGATCACCTCTGAAAACCTCAACAACTGTTGAAAATAAGTTGTTGGGGTATCATGGCTATATTAATTCTTTAAGGCTTCAACCTAGCCGGAATCTGCACTCCCATTGAGGCTCTCAAAACATACTAGCCCGTGTCTTCACCACCCCCTTCAGACTCGTCATACGAGGGATTTTCAATGCGCCTTAACGAGTTGGCAAGAGGGGGCTGAGAAACCAACTTGTTCTTCTCACAGGGGAGGGCTTTTTGGCACTCATCTACCCTTTTGGCTTTTGAGGGAGGCGTTAGAGTTATCACGGCTCAATTTTTAACCAGAAAAGTAGGGGTTTGTGCTGCCCCATGGCTACTGTTTTCAGAAAAGAGATGGCCTGAGGAGTGATTTTATGGGATAGCTTCATAGAGGCGGATGATTTAACTACGCCAGTTTTGGGATGATCAGCGGCTGTGTGCTTTTGGGAAACATGCGGTTCAGCTTTAATGTCCTTCTCATTCAACCCATTGTTAGAGGGGGCGAAAAGTACCTGATAGAGGGGTTTAGAATTAGAAGCAGGCTTTGGAACCAATTGAAGAGACTCATTGGCTGACAAGCAATGACATGGTGGCAAGGTGAGGGCAGGGAGCGCTGCCATAATGAATATAATGCATTCTGACATACTAGCTTGAGAATCTCAGGTTGTCTAGGCAGAGGAAGATCAGATTTGAGTTGCACCACAGGAGCTGTTCTCAGAGTAGTAACCCACATAGGGGGTGTCAAGAGAGTCTCTATAACTCTCCAAAACCCCACGTGGTGGTACACGGAACACAGGACCAACGCAAGGGAACTCGTCATCAGGGTTAACATAAAGATAGCCCAGCAGAGGGAGCTGGAGCTAAGAAGATATAGAGCGAGAGTGTTAAGCACAGTAAAAGTAATAATATACCGAGCAATCAGAAAAACTTGGCTTTGCCCCAAAGGGCAGTTCATAACCAAGTTCTTTACAGGGCTAAAGTGCACGGGTGACCTGGTTTGGAGGGAACCAGGTAGGCCCAGCGGTGTACCTGAGGCTGTAATAAATTTTAAAAAGATAAATTGGCTAATGCGTCATGAGACTCCCCAAAGAGGTCCACGCATAGGTTCACCCAAGTCAACATATAAAAAATGTAAAATGACTAGAAAATTATAGGGAAGACAACCAACGAGGAAAATCAATATTGAGCAAACATATTTAAGTTAACTTAGGGAAATCATATATTGAAGAAAGTGGTACTAAGCCTTGGTGCACCAATAGGCGCACGCTTTCATCTGACAGGGTAAAATACTTTGAAACCAAATTTACTTGAGTGATTTATTGAATTTAAACCTGAACCAAACTAGCAATTTTGTAAATTGAACAAGTTTCAAACCCCCGTTCACTGATTCACCAAATTAAACATCGTCATTAGTTAAGCAACACGTCCATTCTAACGCAAGAGCTGAAACCAGGGGCTGGGCGTTATGCACTACACTTGACCAACCTGGACATACCTGGCTTGTACCTAGCGTTGGTCCAAGGTGTTCTTTAGGTTAGAAAGGTTCTGAAGCTTAACTTTTTGGACCCTCTGCCGCCCAGCCTTGTCCCTGCTGTTGGTGCCCTCAATAAGATTATGTGAAAATGGCATTACCCTCTCTATTTTTTGAGCTCCACCCCCCTCCAGGGGCATTTGCCAAGGAAAAGTTTGTGGATAGGGGCTAACTTCATGGCGGCAAAGGCTTGCTTGGACTTAGATTCTGCAGCCTCAGGGAAACGCTCGTGAAATGCTGCAATTAGGTCTTAGGCATGGGCGCAATCACACGCTGGGACCCAACTATTCTCCGCAGCATCAAATACCTTCCAGGATATAAGATAGTCAAGCATTTTTCCCACCCGATGAGAGACTACAATCTCCTCCACTTCCCACTCTGGCGCCCCATCCTTTAGATAAGCCTCAGGAGTCTCTGGTGGGGAACCCTCAAACAACGTGAGCTTGCTTTAAGGAAAACTGAAAAGATTCAATATGAGGGGGGGAGATCCAACTGGTATGAGGCGTGGCCCACCTTTATGACAATGCGGTATGGCCTAATCCTCTTTGGTCCCAGTTTTTTTCATGGTTTCTTGATTGGGATGTTTTTTGCATCTACCATCACGAGATCCCCTTCCTTATACACTGGTCCAACTATCTCTTATCATCAGAGTTCTCCTTATAAGCCTGCATAGCTGCATCTAAATTCGTGCTCACCCCCTGGTATACTTTCTTGATCATTTTTTTAAAGTCCACAACCGCTTCCACCTTAGATCCACAACTAGGATCCATGTTAGAGGCGGGATTAAAGCCATAGTTAGCTAATAAGGGGTCCAACGTATTGATTCATGTTGGGCGTTGTTATAACTAAATTGGGCCATGGGGAGATGGGAAACCCAATATGAGTTGTCTGCGGTGGTGTAACACTGAAAGAAATGTTAAAGGCACTGGTTCACTCATTCAGTCTTCCCATTTGATTGGGGTTATAGTAAGTTGAACGGCAGGGACGGATTTGCAGAGTTTTACACAACTTTTCCCAAAAGACGGAGGTAAACTAGGGTCACCAATCACTAATTATTTCTTGAGGGACCCCGTGAAGAGCAAACACATGAGTGACAAAAAGCCTAGCCATTTAAGCCGCGGTGACTGTGGTTCTGCAAGGAATAAAGTGGGCGAACTTTATAAAACGGTCCACCACCACCATGACAGCATTGTAGCCATCAGATAAAGGCAATTACACAATAAAACCAACCAATAAAGAAATTCAAGGCACTTCAGCCTTTTGAACTGGTACCAAAAGCCTCACCAGAGGCTGGTGAACCAGCTTCATTTGGTTGCAGACTAGGCACTCTTTACAATATCTGCCCACCTGTGCGGCTAACCCCTTCCAATTGTATGTGCAGTTAATTAGCTCCAAAGTCTTTACCTTCATAGGGACCAACGGTGATTCTATCATGATTGTCCTGGATGATTTACAGGCGAAGTGGTCCAGCAGAAACCCATAAGCGCCCCTGAAACCACACCATCTCATCCTTTACTTGATAACCTTGGGTTATATCCTCCTGATTTAATGCGCTCTTAGCAAGGACCATAGCATATTTGGCTGACAAAGTCTAGAAAGGACTACCTTTCTGAACATACCATATTCCTCCGCATTTTTAAGAGGAGCAAGCGCTGGACCATTTGCCCAGGGAGAGGGAAGTTGAGCACAATCTTAACCGGCAGAATCATCAAGTGGGTATTATGCATCCTTACCTCCTTAGGATTGGGAGCTAGTGCATGGTTGCAGCTCAAAGCATCTGCCAAAACATTCTCCTTGCCCTTAGTAAATTCATAGGAAAATGCAAATTGGGCAAGGGTCTCATGCCAGTGGGTTTGTCATGGGGTTAAGACATGAGGTGCGCGGTAGTACAGTAAGGCATGGTGATCTATACATATGAGAAGGGTTTGGATGAGTCATGCAAGTGATGATGCCAATAGGTCAGCACCTCAACTACTGCTAATAACTCTTTATAATACGGCGTAGTTTAACACTGGTAGAGACATCTTCCTAGAAAAACATTTCACTAGATGCTCTATTCCATCTTCGCCTACTTGTAAAGGGCTGCCGCTATGGCGAAGTTGGAGGCATCAGTTGACACAATGAACTCCTTTGAAGGGTCGACATAGCAAAGAAAGAATGGGGACAGCAAATTACACTTTACCGCTTGGAAGGCATCCTGCAAAGTTGAGGAACACTAGAGTACTTTTGCCCACTCTATATAAAGGCGTGGAAACTTCAGAATTATTCAGTGTAAAAACCTTAAGGAACGTACACATTCCCAAAAAGCTTCTCAATTCCTTAACTGAAGTTGGAGTGGGCCACTCATGAATCGCCTTCTCCTTGTCTGGAGTTATCATGTGCCCTTGGTCAAACACAACGTTGCCCAGTAGGTGATCTGAGACTTAAAGAACTCACACTTACTGATTTTCAGCGTAAGGTTGGCAGCCCTCAAACGCTCCACCACATGCCAATGATGTACTTCATGGGACTCATTGTCTGGGGAAAATACCAAACTATCATCCATGTAAGCTACTGCGCATACCCCCAGCAGGTCCCTAAAGCCCCATCAATACGTCGTTGAAAGATAGCAGGGGAATTTTTAATCCCAATGGGCATAACCTAAGTAGGAAAATCCCTTTTCTGGTATGGAATGCGGTCAGCCAATCCTGGACCATCTTGATCCGGATCTTATTGAATACGTTTAAACAATCCAACTTGGAAAAGACTCTCGCATTCTCCACATAGCTTGAAATCTGTGAGTCTATTGGGATGGGATGTAAGTCTGGTACTGTGACGTTGTTGAGATTTCCATAATCTATGCATGAACGTAAAAAACTATCGACCTTCTCTATAAAAATAAGTGGGGAGCATACTGGGGAGATACGCTGGAAAATCGCGCCTTTGGCTAACTGCTCCTCAACCCACACATCTAATGCTGCTTCCTACCGTACAGTCAAAGGGTAAATCGGGGAAGATATATGCACCAGATCAAAGGTGAGCTTGAACTTGAAATCAAACTCTGAATTAGAAAGTAGTTCATTGGCTGAAGCCACATCAAACAAAGATCCCGGACCCTCCAAACAGGAAAGTAAAGGTACCTCCAGTGAGAACTTCAACAATTGAGCAAGACTGAGAGTGTGGATATTGTCCAGTGAGACAAATTGCCATGAAAATTAAACTCAGACAAGGGAACAATTAGTGTATGACATTCTTTAATGTTAGAGTAAGGATATCGTCTCTTAAGTTGGTCCTGACGTCAAACTTTCTCCACCATTCCACTTCCAAAATAATGGCTTACAAAAGGTTTCTGATTGATTTGAAAAAGGTCCACCAAAAGATACTTTCCCACTTGATAATCCACTAGCCCTAGTACCTTCAGGGTGGGAATACTTCAAGAATCCTCTCCCCTAACTATACCACCTGGCAAGTAACTAAGCTCCTGGTAGTTGGCTAGGTCCTGGTCAATAAAATTCTCAGAGGCTCCAGTATCCACAAAGATAGTAGTGCTAATCTTACCTGAAGGGGATAAAAGGGCAGCAGTTAACAAAAAATAGCCCAAATGATCTTTATTTATAGCAGAAAAAACCTACACTTTACCACGAAAATCTTCTTCAGGGTCAAACATACCCCAAGATACGTTCCCAAATCAAAGAATGGAGAGAGATATTTGGCCACTCTTTATTACTAAGGTCAAATACCCCACCATAACTTCAGCAACATCATAAACGTTATTGTATTGCAATAGTAACTTCTTCTCCACCTCTTGGATTCTGCGTATCATTGTGGTGGGCAAGCATGGGTTTTCTGGGGTGATTTGATATACTGAAATGGGGTCCATATCTGAGTCATAAGGGAAGATATATGGCTTGGTATTATATGGAAACGTCATTATAAACATGTTTTAGGCCACGAATGACCCTATACCCATTTTGGTGATGGGCTGTATGACGTTATCTAAGGCCAACACCCCCAGGCCCTTCATTGATGATCCCGCCTGCAAATTCTGAACATGATGCTGAAGAAAGATGATTTATTGTTGTTAATTTTATTAAATTCATTGGAAAGTTGGGGAATAACAACTCTTGGATCATGAAGCATCTGTATCCACCAGGAACGGGCAAGAAGGGTGAGTGCTTTCCAGTCAGAGGTAGCAAGAATAACGCCAGAATGCCACAACCCTCAGCAAAACGTGAAACAGTGGTGAGCCCCACCATGGCCATGGCCACCAGCTGGCGCACACCGTTCTCACTTTGCAAAAGTCCCACAGAGAAAAAGTTCATTCACGTAAAGATAAGAGGTTGGTCGTTTATTGTCAAGTGAGTATCTATAACTCTTCAGTTCCCAGCGTGGTGGTGCACGGAGCACAGGACCAATGAAAGGGAACTCGTCATCAGGGTTAACATAAAGATAGCCCAGCAGAGGGAGCTATAGCTAAGAAGACATAGAACGAGGGTGTTAAGCACAGTAAAAGTGAAAATATATTGAGCAATCAGAAAAACTTGGCTTTGCCCCAAAGGTCAGTTCATAACCGAGTTTTTACAGTGCTAAAGTGCACGGGCGATCTGGTTTGGAGGGAACCAGGTAGGCCCAGCGGTGTACCTGAGGCTGTAATAGATTTTAAAAAGATAAATTGGCTAATGCGCCATGAGACCTCCTCAAAGAGGTCCGCGCACAGGTTCACCTAAGTCAACCTATGAAAAAATTGAAAGATGGCTATGGGTTTTATCAGGGAAGATGACCAACGAGGAAAATCAACATTAAAACATACTAGGAACTTGGGGAAATCATGTATTGGAGAAAGTGGTAATAAGCCTTGGAGAACCAATAGGCGCACGCTTTCATCTGACAGGATAACATACTTTAAAACCAACCTTACTTGAGTGATTAATTAAAGTTGAGCCTAACCTGAACTAGAAGTTATGTAAAATTGAACGGGTTTCAAAACCCGTTCACTGATGCACCAAATCAAACTGTTATCGTTAATTAAGTAACTCGTCCATTTTATTGAAAGAGCTGAAACTAGGGGCTGGGCGTTATGCACTACACTTGTACCAACCTGGGCATACCTGGCTTGTACCCAAAGTTTGTCCAAGGTGTGCTTTAGGTCAGAAAGGTCCTATATCTTAACCTTTTGGACCTCCTGCCGCTCAGTCTTGTCCCTGCTGTTGGTGCCCTCAATAAAGTTATGTGAACATGACAGGGGGACCATAGGGATCATCAAAGCCTCCTTTGGCAGGGCTACGGTTGAGTAATCTGAAGTAGCTTCAATTTTATAGGCATTGGCAACCTCCAGCAGAGCCTCCTTGATATTACGTATAGTCCAGAGGAGACGTTTGATGGAGATAAGATGCTGAGCTATAGGAGGTCGATAGGCTAAGCCAGTTAGGATGGCCGCAAGAGCATCATCAAGGGGTAGCATTTTTATACTTAAGAGTGGCTGAGCTTCCCTATAGAACTGCTTAACAAAAGAGGAGATCAATTCTCCCTTCTGAATGCTAAGGCGCATGAAAGCTTGTTTCCTCTGACATCTTTTTGGGTTGAACAAAATTTTTTATCAATTGCTTCATTAAACTCCTCCCAGGTGCTGAGCGTGGCCATATTTGGAACCATTATCTCTTGGGCCAGGAGACTCAAGCAAGGGAGAAGGTATTTAACTTTTCGACAATCAGAGGTTCCTTCCATAACAGATTCATATACATAGAGAAATGAGGCAATGCTACCCTCACCTTGGGTAAAATTGTATCGCAAAGGGAGTTTTTGAATCACTGGAAGTACCCAATGAAAAGTTGCTTTTTAAGATTTTTGAGGCGAGATAGAGAATTGCTAACTGTTGTTCTACAGCGGCTAACCTGGGTTCAGAAGCTGCGGTGAGGTTGTAAGGGTGGCTTACCTAACCGCCTCCATTTTTAACAAAGGTTTGTGGTATACAGGATCCCCTGTAGTGAGCACCACTGTCAGGAACTCAGAGGAGCAACTCCAACCCAGTCCCTATTAAGTCAGGGCCCTGAATCTCCCAGCGAGTTAATAGCCCATTAAGGCCTTAAGTAAAGCTAAAAAAGGAAAGATGATTGCAAGAAATGGTATATTACTAAAATAATCCTTGAGGTATTTATAGGACCTCAATGGATCAGGAATGGGAAGATTTGGAATAGGAAAGTCTTGGAATTGATTGCCAACAACAATCGAGATAAATATAATTACATAAAACTTTTTTCTCTTGTTGCAATCACTTTTGCAACAAAATTTGATTCAAGTCTGATTTTAGTTTAATAATCTCACTGAGGGGATTTGTTTGCACCCATGTCAGGGAGAAGTTGGGCAAGTAAGGTAAAAGGCACAGGTGGTGGCCCCACAACATCCACAGTTTACAAATGTCATGGTTGGATGACATTATAGTAGGAACTGATGCTAGAGATAAGGCTGGGCGACAGGAAGCCCAGAAGGTGAAACTTCAGGCTCTCCCTGACCTGAAGCACACCTTAGATCAACGCTGGGTGCAGGCCAAGCATGACCAGGTTGATACTAAGGGGGTGCAAAATGCCCAGCCTCTGATCTCAGCCCAGGCACTAAAAGAACAACCTACATTGTAAATGATGATGGTTCAATTCAGTTTATTGGAGAGCAAGGGTTCGAGTCCCACTCAAGGTATGAAATTTTGAGCTTGGGTAAAATATGACTTCAATTAATTACTCAAGTGAAGGCACTTTCAGTGTATTTTACTAAAACAGATGGAAGCATCTGTTTATTGGAGCGTCAAGGCTTGGGTGCACTTCCACAGAACCTGAATTTCCCCAGTCCCCTTTAAATATGTTTTTGCGACCAACATTCCTTGTTAGTCGACTTTTCTTAAATAAAACCCCCGTTATTTTACGTTCTTTTATCAATGGTTCCTTGGGAAAACTTGGTGGTGGACCTCTTCAAGGAGGTCTCCAACCATGTGGGCCACCTATCTTATCTTGCAATTTACCAAAATCCCAGGGGCACCTGTGGGCTACCCAGGTCCCCTCCAGATTGAGGCACCCTAGCCCTCTGACGCCAAGCTACACTTGATTATGGACGCCCCTCTGGGGTCCACTCAATCGGTGATGTTCCTTACTTACCTGGTATTATATGTTGCTCTTTACACCCTTGCCTGTGGTACCCTTTTCACTGGCACCGTTTGAGGTGCCTTCCTACCCCATTCTTCTAACGGCTAGTTCCCTAGCAATGTGGGTTTGCATCTCACATCACCTTGCTGGGAACGAGAGAGTTACAGACACTCTATTGACAGCAAACGCCCCAGTGAATCCGGCGGAATAGACAAAACAGAAAACTGGTGGTAACCATTTCCCCAGAAATTTAAGCTTGGCAGGCGCGATGCAACCAGTACATTAATACACCACACTCTAAACCACTCTCGTCAGTGGAACACAGAGTATGGGTGTTCCTGGATATTCAGCAAACGGCGCTATGGGAAAGTTTTGTGGGGATGTACACATTTATTTCCCAAATGTGGTGTACGTCGCACCTCATTCCATGTCATGCGGTTGGCTGGATCTTGTTTTTGAGAGCAAGGAAGCAGTGGATGAAGCTGCTATAGTGCGCGTTGTGATAGACCTCCCCGATGGGCAGCAGGTCATTGAAACTAAATGCACCAGATGGACAAAATCCAACCAAATTTTTCTTACTTTTGACTTTCTGCTCACTACAGTCAAATACGCCGTACTTGAACAACACCTGAAGGCCAGGCTCACCATATACAGAAAAGTACAATCCTTTGAAATGCAACTTTTTACGCTGATGCCACACCTGTGCACCAGCAAAGCTATTTCAGTCCTAACCCCAGCTGAGGGGATATCGCAGGATCTAACCCAAATCCCGCACACCACTTTTGTCAATATTGAGGGGCATGCCACCTGCCCTTTCTGGGTCACCGTGGATAGCGCGCCTCCCATCTGCGCCATTGTGATGCGTTCATCCACAAGGCACACACCTGCCCCTCCAAGGAGGGCATCACATACCAAGAGCATCCCTCTGTGACTATGAACACTGGGGAGACCCACTATGAACCAACCGCCAATACAAAGGAGGCCTTCCCATGGGGAGCACAAGGTTGCTACTTAGTAGTGCACCCTAGATCCCCACAAGAGTGGAAGAAGGCCAAATAGGCCCGCAAGGCGGCAGCCAAGGAGGCGGCCAAGGTCGCCTCTGCTATCCCGCCCTCCCCAACGCCAGGAGGACATTGAGACTTTTGCGGTGGAAGCAGCTCAGGAATCTCTTTCCCAATCAGATTGGGACGCCCAAGCTGACAGGGCCACCCAAAATGAAGTCCTGATGGGAGAGTCAATTTCACCTGACCAATGCTCCCAAGCCTCAATTGGAAACGATTCAGTCTCCAAACTCCCTGCCAAAAATTCTAAATCAAGCATTGGTGCACCAAAAATGCACGCACTGCAAAAATCTCGTTCTACAGCGGGGAACCAAAAAGCAAAGGCAAAAACCAACGTGAACTTAACTGATAAAGTTAACCATTCTTCCAACTATGTTGCTGCATGCACCCAAGGCGCTGAGAAGCGCTGTGACAACCAAGAGATGGCTGAAGGGCTCGGGTGCCCTTCCCCTTGCACCTAAGGTGCAATGGGGAGCCTTTACTTTAGGGACGTTGAACATCGCTGGACTCAAGGCCTCACCATCCCAGGCTAAGAAACTGAGTTTTTACAAAATAATTTACCCGTGGATATCCTGGTCATCCAGGAGTCCCACTGTCCACGCGGTTCTGAGGATACAAGGAAAACCATGCTCCTCCCCTCACTGTCCTTCTGGTCCAAGCACTGTGGGGTGCTTATTTAAAAACAATTTTTTCAAATTTTTATCATCTGAATCCTTCTTTAATGGCTGAGTCCTCGCTGTCAAATTTTTGTGGGCCGACGTGGTGCATGCTATCATCAACATTTACGCCCCAACCTGTGCATGAGAATGTTGGGAATTTTTCTCATAGGTCAAATCCCTGCTGTTACCCCTGACCATTTTGTAGTTGGTGACATGAACTGTTGGTTGAAACCATCCACCAACTGCTGGCCTTCCTCATCTTCCCCACCACAGGGTCACGTAGAACTACGCGTCCTCAAGGCCACACTAGGGTTGTTTGACGCGCTGACACATCATGCTCTGCTCAAAAACATGTCGCGCCCACATGTCCACAATGGCCAGTTATGGTCCATGTCCCGCATAGACCTTATCCTTGCGCCATTGAAATTTTGTACCCAAATTTCCCATTTCACATGACAAAAATCAAATTCTTTGATCATAGGCTGCTTTTGATATCCTTTCACCTACCCGACCCAGTAGCTCGGGCTCCAATTTGGTGCAAACTTCGCCTGGCCAAACTTGTGTCACCAAGATTTTCCACATGGATGTAATCCATGCCATCAGCACAGGAGTTTATCGCACCGTTTTATGCTGATCTAATTTCCACCTGGTCTGCCTTCAAAGTGGACACAATCTGCCAGGCTCGCCACCTCTCCTCCCAATGTTCAAGCTCCACCTCAGCAGTCATCTCGCGCGCTCTGGTGGAGCTGGCCCACCTGGAGTCTAACGTTCCAGCCATGGGCTACATCCCTGCTTGGGGTCACAAATGAGTGGAAGTGGCCGCCCACCTCAACGCACTTGAGCGGCAACACAAACATTGGGTTTGTGTTCTGTACAAAGCTAAACACATCACAGTGGGTGACACGTGCTCCACCTACTTTTTTTGAAATTTTTTTTGCACCGCGCCAGTCCATGGCCTGCACACAGGTGCAAAGGCCGGACAACTCCGTAGTGGATATGCTGGCTGATGTGATGATTGAGATACATATCTATTACTATAAATTGTACTTATCTGACCCAATTCCGCTGGCCGAAATGGCGAATTTTCTTGATTATGCACACTTCCACACTGTTTACTGATTCCTGGAGTTAATGGATTTGATTACTCCAGACAAACTATGGTCCTCCATCCGCGGTGCACCAAATGGGAAATGCCCTGGCCCTGATGGCATTCCTTATGAGTTCTATAAGAAGTACTTCAAATATTTATCCCCGCTGTTGCTTGCCTCTCTTAACCAAAGCCACTTGGAAACGCGCCTCCTTCCAGGAGGGCAAGAGGCCTACACCATTACACTCTTCAAAAAAGGGGATAAGCTAGACCTGGCCAACTGGTGCCCCATTTCTCTAACAAACACTGACACGAAATTTTTTCTAAAATTATGGCTAACCGTCTAGGGATTGTTGCCTCTACTACCATCTCCCCAGAACAATTTGGTTTCATACCCAGAAGGTCGATTTGGGACAACGTGCACACTGTGGCCAACGCTTGTCAATCCACGGCCTCTGGTGCACTTGTATTTTTAGACCAACAGAAGGCCTATGATAGAGTAAACTGGGAATACTTCAGGGCCAGCCTCCACCAATTACGCCAACCCCTCGTTTCATCAGTTGGGTGATGCTACTTTCAGAATCAGCTACAATGGCAGTGCATGGCCCTGGCTTTCTCACGGATGTAGTCCGCCCTCAAAGGGGCCTACGCCATGGGGACCCCCTTAGCCCACTCTTAAATAACTTCAGCCTTGACCCACTTTTTTGGAATGTAAATGCCCGCCTTACTGGGGTCCATGTGCAAGGCCAAGCCCCAGTCAGTATGTTGGCATTTGCTGATGATTGTGTGGTCAGGGTGTCTAACAATCATGATTCACGCGCGCTTGAAGCTATTATTCAGGTTTACTCCTGGGTAAGTAATGTTGCACTTAACGCCTCCAAAACTGAAATCATCCTCATTGGTTGGTATCAAACCCGCTGGGCCTCAGCTCCCTGTTTCCAGCCCACCCCATCTGCTAGCACACGCGCTTACTTACCCTGCCCAACCCAACCGCCCCACTTGTGCTCCCCTTTGTGCCGCGCCCTACCGTTGGGCCGGTCCGCCATTTGGGGGTGTGGTTGGAGGCAGGCGGGTATGCCTCAACAGTGATGAAAAGCCATATTCTGGACAACGTGACGAATTGAATCGCCTCCCTCAGAGCCCACCCTACTTCCCTTACTGGCAGGGTTGTACTAGCCAACTCTATGCTCCTCTCCAAAATTTGGTTTGGGGTCCACGCCATCGCCTTCTCCTCAGGTTTCTTCAGAACTCAGTATGCCCTTCTGCAAGGGTGGCTTTGGTCAGGCCACCCTCCGCCAGTGCATCTTGAGGTCATGTTTGGCCCTCGCCATAATGGTGGCATGGGCCTGCTCGACTTTGAGGCCAATTCTGCAAAGATCCTGGGCACCTGGATCGCGGCTGTTACCATCCCTACACTCCCATCCCAACACTGGTCCCGCGCGGCCCGCTCCAACTTCTCCCGCACCCTGGGCCTTGCCAATCCATTGCTCCCTCACTCTTTAGATAAAATATCTGGCTTCCCACTCTTTGGCCGCAGGTCCCCATGGAACTGCACCCCACTTCAACCGAATCCTTCTCTCCATGTGGAGCGCTGAGTGGAGAATTTGTATTTGTGGACACACTGCCCAGAGGGGGCGCCCTTCTCCTCGGTTCTCACAGGAGGTGCAGGGGCTACCCATTCTGGACGGCTTAATACTCACAAGTCCCCATGTCCTATCCAGGGTGGAATACCTGGACATGATGGACATCCCATATTCCCTTGAAACCCAGAAGACAATTTGGAAATACGCCCACCACCCTCTTCTGCTGCCTCATATCTGTTCCCATGTGTGGTGCTGCTTGAGGCGGGTGTACTGTACGGCTGAGTGCTCTAACGCTTTACACTCATCCTGTGTCGTGTGTGGCCATTATGGAACGCTGTTTCACCGCTTGGAGAAGTGCCCTACCTCTAAAGCGATGTGGCGTGAGGTGCAACGTCTGCTTTGCCAGGATCAGGCACATCCTTCAGTTTGTCTAGGGATATGTTTGCTTTATCTATGGTCTCCCCTCTTCCACCCTCCCTCCATGCTCTGGTGGTTGCAATCGCCATGTGGACTATTTACACGATTGTATTGGATGCCATTGCAGGCTCCACCCCCACCCTCCAAGAAGCTATCCACTAGTACCAGTCCCACTTAGTGGACCACTTTCAAGCGTGGATGTTTGGATACCTCCCACCACGTCGCCATCAGTTGGTCTCCTCCTGGTCCCCAGTTTGGTTCATCAACTCTGACCTTCCTCCACACGTGATCAATCATGGTTCCGGCCCCTTTACACGTTCCCCCTCCTCCCAATAGTGGCGTTCCCGCTGGCAATAGGAGATAGCATTAGCTTCTCTGGGGCGCCCCCTGTTACTAAGTTCCTTTTTTTGTGTCTTATCAGAAGTGTCCATCCCCTGGTCAGCCTTCCCCGCAATAAATTTAAAATAAATATAATTAAATATTACAAGGGGATTGTGAGCATCCTCAGCATAACTTGACAGTGTGCCCAAAAGGGTTATTTGATTGAGGTGCTAGCGCCAAAAGGGATTTTTCCACAACCTAATAGTTTCAACATCCTTAACATTAGTCACAGGTGTCAAATATTTGTTTTATAATTATTTATTGGGGCCAATCCCCAATATTTCAGATTGTTCAGAACCCAAGTTAATGGGGAGCCCAATCAGGAATCCACACATAGGCAGGTCATAACCCCTAGTTGGGGCTTCCCCCAATTAAGGGAGAATCTAAACAGAGCCCCCTCAAGCCCTTACTAGGGGATCAGAGCTGTGGTGGGGCCATTGGAAAGGAGTTGACATTGTGATTGACACCTGGCAGCAGCACTGGGGCTGGCATTGGGATGAGGTCCCAGAATCTGGATTGACAACCAGCAGCAGCACTGGGGCTGGCATTGGGAGGAGGTTCCAGCATCAGGATTGGCACCCAGCATCTGTGCTGGGGCCAGCATCAGGAGGAAGTCCTGGCATTGGAATTGACATCTGGTATTGGTGCTGGGAGTGGCATTGGGTGGAGGTCCCAGCATTGGGATTGACACCCAGTAACCTGAGATTGGCCACCCAGGCTAGTTTCAGGGGCCCTTGGTATCTCCTCATCCTGACTTGCCCTCTTGAGGTCAGGGGCCAGGGTAAGCCTCGGACCAAAGGCCCTTGGCAGCAACCGCCTCTCCTCCTTCTTGATATAGATCTTGCTGATAACTCAAGGGCCTCTGTAGTGAGCACCACTTGTGGGATCCAGGAGGTTTTGATGATCACAAATGTTTTTTGCCCTGGATTTACACAATAGTTTTCAGGAGAAGGTTCACTCCCTATTGCTGGATTGAATATTCAGGGAGTGGATAGACCAATTATAGTTAATTATATTAATAGAATAACTTAAAGTTTTGGTTTTTATAAGAACTTTATTAGTTATTGCTGTGGTAAGAAACATACCCTCTTAATATGTTGATAAAAGTATTCAAAATGTCGAGGATCAAAGTTCAGATTGCTTAGTAAAGTCCAAATTAGGTAATATGAGCTGTTGACCTATCAGATCAGTATGAACTCATCTTGCTTCAATGCAAGAGCAGATGGTGAAGTGACATCCGGGAATATGAACCTGTGAGGTAGAAATTTTATGAATTTAGACCAATCAGAAGGTGTGAAAATATTTTCACCTTGCTGGACCCCCTCTGACCCTATAAAAGGGGCCAGTCTCCATGGGACATATTGTACTATATTTAGATCTGCCTGTGGAGGAGCCTACAATGGACTCCCCCAAATTTGCTGCATAGTCAGTGCAATTTGACTACATGAACTTGTGGTATTTGCCTAAGAAGTACTAGTTAAAGTGTTATCTCAATTAAAGGGGTTCCACTGGGAATCGACCAGAGTTTTTGGCTGATCTTTTCATTGTTTTTCTCTGAACCACTCTTTTTTATGCATCTAACTTTTAATTGTCTGACAATTATCATAAATAGACAAGACAAATTGGTACCACTTAGTAATAAAACCCAATGCTACTTACTCTCTTTCTGATGAGCCTCCTATGCTTTTCAACCTGTACTTCAGTTTGGGTGATTAAGTACTTGATTTTCTGTTAGGGTTTATATGGTTTCTATTCACACCATTATTGACAGAGGCTCATTTTAAAAAAATTCATTAAAGTGAATGAAGCACGTCAAGATTGCCACTGACTTACCCCGCTATATGGAGTATGGCATGGCTGGACCACAATGTACATGTGTTATTGATTTATTCCTAGCCTATTAAATTCAGAAACCTGGTGCTAAACACCTTGGCTGTCACTCTGAATACTTCAGCTATGACCATCTCCTAGGTATCCATTTCTCTGAGACTACACTGCCATAGTGCACTATGACGGTGGGTTTTTGCCCCTATTAGGACATAGAGTCCCACTGTAATTTGAGACCTCTTGAATATTAATATAAAGCTTAAAGCTTATTCCTGCCTTTTTTGGGAAATGAAGTTCAATAAATTAATAAAAATATTATGTACGTGGCTTACATGCAAAGATACCTTCTCCTGTGGTGGACAGACATGAGGGTATGCCTCATTACATACCAAGGTTGACCATTATACACCAAAGTATCAGGTTATATCCAACACCAGGTCATGTAAATATTTCATTAAGGATACTGTTGGAGGTATGAGGGATTAAAGTTTTCATTAAAGGAGTCCTGATTTGCCCGGGGGGTCCTAGATCCTGATTATACTACACTATATCTGTTATAAATCAGCAGTATCAATAGATTTTAAATTTTAAATTTATTGCGGGGAAGGCCGACCATGGGACGGACACTTCCGAATATGACTCAGACGAAACAAAACTTAGTACCAGGTGAGGCACCCCAGAGAAGCGATGCTATCTCTTGTTGCCAGCGGGAACGCCACTTATGGGAAGGGGGAGGGAACGTGTGTAGGGGGCGTAGCCACTATTGAGCACGTGTGGAGGAAGGGGTCTGATTTGATGAACCAGACTGGGAACCAGGAGGAGACCAGCTGCCGGCGACGTGGTGGGAGATATCCAAACATCCACGCTTGAAAGTGATCCACCAAATGAGACCGGAATCTGTGGACAGCTTCAGGGAGGGTGGGGATGGATCCGGCGATGGCATCCAAGACAATCGTGTGGATAGTACACATGGCGATTGCAACCACCAGAGCACGAAGGGAGGGTGGGAGGGGAGGCCATTGATGAAGCAAACATATCTCTTGACAGACTGAAGGGATGTGTTTGATCCTGGCCTAGCAGACGTTGGACTTCGCGCCATATTACTTTAGAGGTGGGGCACTTCTCAGGCGGTGAAACAGCGTTCCATACTGGTCACACACGACACAGGATGAGTGTAAAAGCATTAGAGCGCTCAGCTGTACGATACACCCGCCTCAGGCAGCGCACGCATGGGAGCGGACTTGAGGCTGCAACAGAGGATGGTGTGCGTATTTCCAGATAGTCTTTTGGGTCTCAGTGGAATAAGGGATGTCCATCATGTCCAGGTAGTCCACCCGGGATAGGACTTGGGGTCGAATGGGGATCACGCCATCATGGATGGGTAGCCCCTATACCTCTTGTGTGAACTGAGGGAGAGGGGCGGCCTCTTTGGGTTGTATGTCCACTAATACAGATTCTCCACTCTGCGCTTCGCATGGAGAGTAGGATTCGTTTGTAGTGGGTTTTGGTCCCGTGAGGACCTGTGGCTGATGTGTGTGATGCGAGGTATTTCGTCAGGGAGTGGGGGTTTGATGGATTGTTGAGGCCCAAGGCTCAGGAGAAGTTGGAGCGGGCCGCGCGGGACCAGTGTTGGGATGGGAGTGTAGGAGCAGTGATGGCCACAATACAGGTGCCTAGGATCTTGGCGGCATGGGCTTTGAAGTCAAGTAGGCCCATGCCACCATGATGATGAGGGCCAAACATGACCTTTAGCCGTACTGGTGGAGGGCGGCCTGACTAAAGCCAACCTTGTAGCAAAGCATACAGGGATTTGAAGAAGCTTGGGGGAGAAGGGGATGGCGTGGGCTCCAAACCAGACTTTGGATAGGAGCATAGAGTTGGCTAGAACAACCCTGCCAGTGAGGGTAGTAGGGTGGGCTCTGAGAGGCGATTCGCTTCGTCACGTTGTCCAGTATATGGCCCTCCATTACTGCTGACGCGTATCCTCCTGCCTCCAACCACACGCCCAGATGGCATACCGGTCCTATGGTAGGTCGCGGCACAAAGGGGAGCACCAGTGGAGCGGTGTGTTGAGTTAGTAAGGTGTGGACTTGGGCGAGCAGCTGGGCTGGGGAGGGAACTACTTGCTGGGGCCCAGCAGTTCTGAAACCGACCAAGGAGGATGATTTCAGTTTTGGAGGCGTTCAGTGCCGCGTTGCTTACCCGGGAATATTCCTGGATGAGGGCTTCAAGCGCGCATGCATCTTTGATATTAGACACCCCCACCACGCAATCATCTGCAAATGCCATCATCTTGACTGGGGTTTGGCCTGGCACATGGACTTCAGTGAGTTGGGCATTCACATTTCGCAGTAGTGGGTCAAGGCTGAAGTTGTATAAGAGTGGGCTCAGGGGTCCCCTTGTCGCAGGCCCCTTTTGAGGATGGACTACTTCTGTTAGGAAACCTGGGCCACGCAGAGCCTTTGTTGCAGATTCCGTGAGCAGCATCACCCAGTTAATGAAGCGGGGAGGTAGGCGGAATTGTTGGAGGCAGGCCCTAAGGTATTCCCAGTTTACTTTATCATAGGCCTTTTGTTGGTCCAAGAATACAAGTGCCCCAGAGGCTGTGGACTGACACACATTAGCCACAGAGTGCACGTTATCCCAAATCGACCTTCTGGGGACGAAACCAAATTGTTCTGGAGAGATGGTGGCAGATGCTACTGTCCCTAAACGGTTAGCCATGATTTTTGTTAAGATTTTGGTGTCTGTGTTTGTTAGAGAAATGGGGCACCAGTTGGCTAAGTCTAGCCTATCCCCTTTCTTGAAAAGTGTGACTGTAAAAGCCTCATGTCCTCCTGGTAGGAGGCGCGTTTCCAACAGGCTTTGGTTGAGTGAGGCTAGCAGCAATGGGGATATATATTTAAAATATTTTTTGTAGAACTCATATGGAATGCCATCTGGGCCTGGGCATTTTCAGTTTGGTGCACCTTAAATGGTAGTCCATAATTCGTTCGGAGTAATTAAATTCATTATTTCTGGGTACCGGAAAATGGTGCAGATATGAGCTCTGTTGAGAAATTCTGCCATTTTGGCAGGCTGAATTGGTTTGGCTCGGTATAACTCAGAGTAATATCTTTGCATTTTGATTGCCACTTCAGCCAGTGTGTCCACAATAGAATCATCCGATCTTTGCACCTGTGTGCAGGCCACGCTCTGGCGTGGTACAAAAATTTTTTGAAGAAGTATGCGGTGCACTTGTTGCCTTTAGTGATGCGTGTGGCCCTGTATTGGACCCAAACCTGATATTTGTGTTGCCTTTCAAGTGCGTTGAGGTGGGCTGCTGCCTCTGCCCACTTCTGGCCCCATGCAGGGCTATATCCTGAGGCTAGAATATTGGACTCCAAGTGGGCTAATTCCACCAGTGCACGCGATATAACTGCCGATGTGGCTCGTGAGCGTATGGATGAGAGATGGCGATAGTGGTGGATGGTGTCTTCTTTGAAAGTTGCCTATGTGGAAATGGGTCCGCGCAAAATGGTGCAACAAACGATTTTGCCAAAGTTGCCTCTTCCACCCATGTGGAAAATCCTGGCGACGCAAGCTCTGAGGGCAGATTTTGCACCAATGTGGGGCCTTTGCAACTGTGACGGGTAAGTGGTATGTTATCGAGACCAGTTGGTGGTCAGAGAATTCTATTTTTGTTGTTTTGAAGTGGGAGATGTGGGGTTGGAATTTCACCAGCACTAGAATAAGGTCAATGCAGGTCATGGACCTTAATTGGCCGTTGTGGACGTGGGGACATATCATGTTTTCGAGCAGTGGGGCATGTCGTGGCAGCACATCCATTAACCCAAGGGTGGCTTTCAGAACACATAGTTCTATGTGACCCTGTGGGGCGTGGGGTGAGGGCGGCCACCGGTCCATTGGTGAGGTTAGCCAACAGTTCATGTCGCCAATTAGGAAAGAATTGGGGGTTAGCGGGAGGGATTTGACGGACGAGAAAAATTCGATGCTCTTGTGCACTGTTTGGGGCGTAAATGTTGACAATTTAGTGTGCAACATCGGCCCATGAGAAGGTGACAATGAGCACTTGGTCATTTAGGAATGTTTCTGAAGATGTAAATTTGAAAAAATTGTTTTTCGAATTAGCACCCCACAGTGCTTTGACCAAAAGGATAGGGATGGTAGGAGCATTATTTTCCAAGCATCCTCGGAACCTCATGGACAGTGGGTTTCCTGGATGGCCAGGATATCCACGGGTAAATTATTTTGTAAAAAACTCAGTTTCCTAGCCTGGGACAGGGAGGCCTTGAGTCTGGCGATAATTAGCGTCCCTAGAGTGAAGGTTTCCCCCATCATACCTTAGGTGCAAGGGGGTGGGCCCCTGGCCACCAGCCTCTTCCAGGTCCCCACAGGCTTTCACAGCAGCGCGGGTATTAGCAGCAATGCTATGGGGCTTTTGTTAATTTTTGCAGAAGAGTTGCGTTGGCTTTGGCCTTCACTTTTTGTTTTCCTGACGTCGGATGAATTTTTTGCGGTGCAGATAAGTTTGGTGCACCGTCGAGTAGGGCAAAAAAAATTTTATCAGTTGGGATAGGTCCCAAGTCAGTTTCAACTGGGGCTTGGGTGCAGCGATTGGGTGAGATCGAATCTCCCATCGGATCCTCAGATTGAGTGGCCCGTTTGGCTTGGGCCTCATAATCTGATTGGGTTATGGATTCCTGAGTTGCTTCCACCGCGAAGGTCTCCATGTCCTCCTGGCGTTGTGAGTGTGGGATGGTGGTGGTGACCTTGGCCGCTTCCTTGGCTGCAGTCCTATGGGCCTGATTGGCCTTCTTCCACTCCTGCAGGGAGATGGGCTTTACCAATAGGTAGCAGCCTTGTGCTCCCCACAGGAAAGCCTCTTTGGTGCTTGCGGTTGGTTTGTAGTGCGCCTCTCCGCTGGCCATGGCCACGAGGGGTGCTCTTGGAATGTAATGCCCTCTTTGATGGGGCACGCGTGTGCCTTATGGCCAAACGCATCACAGAGGGTGCAAATGGGGGCGCGCTGTCCACGGTTACCTGGAATGGGTGGGTGGTGTGCCCTGCGATGTCAATAAAGGTGGAGTGCAGGATCTGGGTTAGGTCCTTCATGATCTCCTCAGTTGGGGTCAGAACTGCGATGGCTTTGCCAGTGCACAGGTGTGGCATCAGCGTGAAACGTTGCATTTTGAAAGATTGTAATTCGCCATATATGGCGAGACCATCTTTCAGGTGTTGCTCCAAAGTATCACGTTTTACCATAGTAGGCATAAACAAACGTGAGGAAAATTTGGTTTGATTTTGTCCATCTGGTGCATTTAGTTTTGACGACCCATTGCCCTTCGGGGAGGTTGACCATTACACGCACTGCTGCAGCCTCATCTGCTGCTATTTTGCTTTCAAAACCTAGGTCCAGCCAACCGCGTGACATGGAGTGAGGTGCAACGTACACCGCGGTTGGGAAAATTTTGTGTACATCTTCACAAAATTTTTCCCATAGGGCCATTTTTTGGATGTCCAGATACACACGGACTCCAAATTCCACCGACGAAAGTGGCTGAGAATGTGGCGTGTTGATGTACTGGTTGCATCGTGCTTGCCACGCGAGTATCTCCGGGGAAATTGTGACCGCCAGTTCTTTTAGATTTTTTTCTATTCCACCAGATTCTCCGGGGCGTTTTTGAACGTTAGAGGCCGCGGGCCTTCCGCCTGCTCCTCTTGCCTTGCTTGCCCAACTGCTCCCAGACATGGGCGCAGACTAATCCCTCTATGAGATTATCAAACTAGATTTAGTCTTGAATTGAATGGGTTGCAAAAGTGTTTGCAACGAGAAAGAAAAGTTTAGCAGTATCAATAGATATGCTGGCGGAATTTGCACAGGGTTTGACCCACTGAGCAATCAGGACCAATGATATGAAGATCGTTGTCCTCAAAACAACATAAAATAACTTAATATAAAATATGGAGCACTTGCTCCCACAACCTCTTTTATTTATTATGCTCTTTTTCTCACGGATTGTTCCTGTTCCGCTCTTCTTCTACTCACTTAACAACAACCCTCCTCTTGATCGCCCATATCAATTATATTACAGCGGCTTGGACAATACCACTCTCATAGCTTGGACTTGTCAGTTTTCACCGATTCTCCTTGTTTCAGCTGGTTATTCTTGAATTTTCTATTGCCTTGATTGTAGGTGATTCAAATTGTACTCATCAAATATTGACATCGCCTTATTTAGAGGTGAACCAATAATAGAATTGTTATATCCAATAAAACCTAAAAAAAACTTTTCTTTTTTGTTGCAAACACTTTTGCAACCTATTCAATTCAAGACTCAATCTAGTTTGATAATCTCATAGAGGAGATTAGTCTGCACCCATGACTGGGAGCAGTTGGGCAAGCAAGGCAAGAGGAGCAGGCGGAAGGCCCGCAGCCTCTAACGTTCAAAAATGCCCCAGAGAATCTGGCAGAATAGAAAAAAATCTCAAAAACTGGCGGTCACAATTTCCCCAGAGATACTCGTGTGACAAGCATGATGCAACCAGTACATCAACACGCCACACTCCCAGCCACTTTTGCAGGTGGTATTCAGAGTCCATGTGTATCTGAGCATCCAAAAAATGACCTTATGGGAAAAATTTTGTGAAGATGTACACAAAATTTTCCTGACCGCGGTGTACATTGCACCTCACTCCATGTCGCATGGTTGGCTGGACCTGGGTTTTGAAAGCAAAATAGCAGCAGATGAGGCTGCAGTGGTGCGCATAGTGGTTGACCTCCCCGAAGGGCAATGTGTCATCAAAACCAAATGCACCAGATGGACAAAATCAAACCAAATTTTCCTCATGTTTGACTTTTTGACTACTACGGTAAAACATGACATTTTGGAGCAACACCTGAAAGATGGTCTCACCATATATGGTGAAATACAATCTTTCGAAATGCAACATTTCATGCTGATGCCACACCTGTGCACCGGCAAAGCTATTGCAGTTCTGACCCCAACTGAGGAGATCATGAAGGACCTAACCCAGATCCCGCACTCCACCTTTATTGACATTGCAGGGCATACCACCCACCATTCTGGGTAACCGTGGACAGCGCGCCCCCATTTGCACCCACTGTGATGCGTTCAGCCATAAGGCACACGCATGCCCCATCAAGGAGGGCGTCACATTCCAAGAGCACCCCTCAGTGGCCATGGACAGCGGAGAGGCGCACTACGAACCAACCGCAAGCACCAAGGAGGCTTTCCCATGGGGAGCACAAGGCTGCTACCTATTGGTAAAGCCCATCTCCCCACAGGAGCGGAAGAAGGCCAAGGAAGCGGCCAAGGCCACCACCACCATCCCACACTCACAACGCCAGGAGGACATGGAGACCTTTGTGGTGGAAGCGAATTGGGAATCCATCACCCAATCAGATTGGGAGGCCCATGCTGAGTGGGCCACTCAATCCAAGGATCCAATGGGAGATTCAATCTTACCCAATCGCTGCTCCCAAGCTCCAGTTGAAACTGACTTGGGACCTATTCCAATTGAAAAAAAAATAAAATATAAATAAATTTTTGCCCCACTCAACGGTGCACCGAACTTATCCACACCGCAAAAAATTCGTCTGACGTCAGTAAAACAAAAAGCGAAGGCCAAAGCCAATGTGACTTTTTTCCACAAAAATTAACAAAAACCCTGATAGCGTTGCTGCTAACACCCGCGCTGCTGTGAAAGCCCGTGGGGACCTTGAAGAGGCTGGTGGGCCTGGGGGCCCACCCCCTTGCACCTAAGGTGCGATGGGGGAAACCTTCACTCTAGGGATGCTGAATATTACCAGACTCAAGGCCTCCCCATCCCAGGCTAGGAAACTGAGTTTTTTACAACACAATTTACCTGTGGATATCCTGGCCATCCAGGAGTCCCACTGTCCATGAGGTTCCAAGGAAGCTTGGAAAACAATGCTCCTCCCATCCCTATTTTTTTGGTCGAAGCACTGTGGGGTGCTAATTCAGAAAAATAATTTTTTCAAATTCACATCCTCAGAAACATTCCTAAATGGCTGAGTGCTCATCGTCACCTTCTCGTGGGCTGACGTTGCACACACAATCGTCAACATCTACGCCCCAAACGGTGCACATGAGCATCAGGAAATTTTCTCGTTGGTCAAATCCCTCCCACTATCCCCTGATTCTTTCCTAGTTGGCGACATGAACTGTTGGCTAACCTCACCAATGGACCGGTGGCCGCCCTCACCCCACGCCCCACAGGGTCACGTAGAACTATGCATTCTAAAAGCCACCCTTGGTTTAATGGATGCGCTGCGCAACATGCCCCACTGCTCGAAAACATGATGCATCCCCACGTCCACAATGGAATTAAGGTCCATGACCCGCATCGACCTTATTCTAATGCTGGCAAAATTCCAACCCCACATCTCTCACTTCAAAACAACAAAAATGGAATTCTCCGACCACCGACTGGTCCTGATAACATACCACTTACCCATCACGGTTGCAAAGGCCCCATATTGGTGCAAAATCCACCCCCCCTGAGCTCGCGTCGCCAGGATTTTCCACGTGGGTGAAAGAGGCAACTTTGGTGAAATCATTTGTTGCACCATTTTGTGCGGACCCTATTTCCTCATGGGCAACTTTCAAAGAGGACACCATCCACCACTAATACCATCTCTCCTCCAGACGCTCACGAGCCACATTGGCAGTTATCTCATGCGCTCTGGCAGGGTTGGCCCACTTGGAGTCCAACATTCCAGCCACAGGATACAGCCCTGCATAGGGCCGGAAGTGGGCAGAGGCAGCCGCCCACCTCAATGCACTTGAAAGGCAACACAAACATCAGGTTTGTGTCTGATACAGGGCCACACGCATCACTAAAGGTGACAAGTGCACCACATACTTCTTTGAAATTTTTTTGCAATACGCCAGAGTGTGGCCTGCACACAGGTGCGAAGATCAGATAATTCCATTGCAGACACACTGGCTAAAGTGGCAATCAAAATGCAAAAATATTACTCCAAGTTATACTGAGCTGGACCAATTCAGCCAGCTGAAATGTCAGAATTTCATGACTGAGCTCATATCCGCACCATTTCCTGATACCCGGATTTAATGAATTTAATTACTCCAAACGAATTATGGACAGCCATTTGCGGTGCGCCAAACCAAAAATGCCCAGGCCCAGATGGCATTCCATATGAGTTCTACAAAAAATATTTCAAATATATATCCCCATTGCTGCTAGCCTCAATTAACCAAAGCCTGTTGGAAACGTGCCTCCTACCAGGAGGACATGAGGCCTTTACTGTCACACTCTTCAAGAAAGGGGATAAGTCTGACTTAGCCAACTGGCGCCCCATTTCTCTAACAAACATAGACACCAAAATTTTAACAAAAATCAAGGCTAACCGTTTAGGAACTGTAGCATCTGCCATCATCTCCCCAGAACAATTCAGTTTCATCCCCAGAAGGTCGATTTGGGATAACGTGCACTCTGTGGCTAATGTATGTCAGTCCACAGCCTCTGAGGCACTTGTATTCTTGGACCAATAAAAGGCCTATGATAGAGTAAACTGGGAATACCTTAGGGCCTGCCTCCATCAATTCCGCCTACCCCCCGCTTCATAAACTGGGTGATGCTGCTCACGGAATCTGTGACAATGGCAGTGCGTGGCCCAGGCTTCCTAACGGAAGTAGTCTGCCCTCAAAGGGGCTTGCGACAAGGGGACCCCCTCAGCCCACTCTTATACAACTTCAGCCTTGACCCACTACTGCGAAATGTGAATGCCCAACTCACTGGGGTCCACGTGCCAGGCCAAAACCCAGTCAAGATGATGGCATTTTCAGATGATTGCGTGGTGGGGGTGTCTAATAACAAAGTTGCACGCGCGCTTGAAGCCCTCATCCAGGAATATTCCCGGGTAAGCAACGCGGCACTGAACGCCTCCAAAACCGAAATCATCCTCCTTGGTCGGTTTCAGAACTGCTGGGCCCCAGCAAGTAGTTCCCTCCCCAGCCCAGCTGCTCGCCCAAGTCCACACCTTACTAACTCAAAACACACCGCTCCACTGGTGCTCCCCTTTGTGCCGCGACCTACCATAGGACCGGTGCGCCATCTGGGTGTGTGGATGGAGGCAGGCGGATATGCGTCAGCAGTAATGGAGTGCCATATACTGGACAACGTGATGAAGCGAATCGCCTCTCTTAAAGCCCACCCTACTACCCTCACAGGCAGGGTTGTTCTTGCCAACTCTATGCTCCTATCCAAAGTCTGGTTCGGAGCCCACGCCCTCCCCTTCTCACCAAGCTTCTTCAAATCCCTGTATGCTTTTCTGCAAGGATGGCTTTGGTCAGGCCGCCCTCCACCAGTATGGCTAGAGGTCATGTTTGGCCCTCATCATCAAGGTGGCATGGGCCTGCTTAACTTCAAGCCCATGCTGCCAAGATCCTGGGCACTTGGATCGCGGCCGTCACCGCTCCTACACTCCCATCCCAACACTGGTCCCGCGCAGCCCGCTCAACTTCTCCCGAGCCTTGGGCCTCAACAATCCATCTAACCCCCACTCCCTGATGAGATACCTCGCATCACACACATTGGCCACAGGTCCTCACGGGACTAAAACCCACTACAAACGAATCCTACTCTCCATGCGAAGCGCAGAGTGGAGAATTCATATTAGTGGACATACAACCTGAAGAGGCCGCCCCTCTCCTCAGTTCACACAAGAGGTACAGGGGCTACCCATCCATGATGGCGTGATCCCCATTCAACCCCATGTCCTACCAGGGTGGACTACCTGGACATGATGGACATCCCTTATTCCATTGAGACCCAAAAGACTATCTGGAAATACGCACACCATCCTCTGTTGCAGCCTCAAATACGCTCCCAAGTGTGGCGCTGCCTGAGGCGGGTGTATCGTACAGCTGAGCGCTCTAACGCTTTACACTCATCCTGTGTTGTGTGTGGCCAGTATGGAACGCTGTTCCACCGCCTAGAGAAGTGACCCACCTCTAAAGTGATATGGCGCGAAGTTTAACGTCTGCTGGGCCAGGATCAAACGCATCCCTTCAGTCTGTCAAGAGATATGTTTGCTCTATCAATGGCCTCCCCCTTCCACCCTCCCTCCGTGCTCTGGTGGTTGCAATCGCCATGTGGACTATACACACGATTGTCTTGGATGCCATCGCTGGCTCCATCCCCACCCTCCCAGAAGCTGTCCACAGATTCCAGTCTCATTTGGTGGACCACTTTCAAGCATGGATGTTTGGATTTCTCCCACCGCGTCGCCAACATCTGGTCTCCTCCTGGTTCCCAGTCTGGTTCATCAAATCAGACCCCTTCCTCCACACGTGCTCAATAGTGGCTACGGCCCCTTCACACGTTCCCTCCCCCTCCCCATAAGTGGCGTCCCCGCTGGCAACAAGAGATAGCATCGCTTCTCTGGGGTGCCTCCTGGTACTAAGTTTATCTTTCCTGAGTCATATTCAGAAGTGTCCATCCCATGGTCGGCCTTCCCCGCAATAAATTTAAAATAAAACCTATTAAATTCCAATATTGCCTCATTTCAAAGTGCTTTGAGTACCATTACCAGTTTAATTCCAGCGGATTCCATAAATTTCACCATATTGACTTAGGGCTTATCATACAGTCATATTGGAATCACAACACTACCCCCTCCTTGACTAGATGATGAGGCTCCTATTGCTTATATGCTTGGAGGAATTTCACATGCACTAGGCTGATGATCTGACCGCTAATGGGGTCCTTAATAGTATATGCGTCAACCCCAGTTTTCTCAATGACTTTGAATGGACCAATCCATATACTGGCCAGCTTGTGTTTCTGCCCAAATCCATGTTGGTCATGAAAAAGAACCATCTCACCATCCTTGAATTTTCTCCAGCCCACTATGACATACCTGATTATTGGCCTGATTCCTAATCTTCTTGGTTAAGCTGAAGGAATATGCTTCAGTTTGCAGTCTGATTGGATATGTTCGTGAGGTTTGTAAAATAGCGGTGGGGTTCCACTCCGCCTGTGTCCTCTACACACAAATAAAAAACGGCAGAAGGGCCAGGTGTCAGCTTTATAGTAGTTGGAAGGGACTCTTCCCCATGGCAGAATGATAACTATGTTATAGGCAAACATGGAAGTGGAAAGAAGAGAACTCCAATCAGAAGGGGGATCTGTTACATATTTTTGTAGTATGTTCACCAAAGTTCCATTCACCCGTTTGACCATTCCATTTGACTTGGGGTGGTATGGGGTCATCAGAACTCCGCAGATACCCATAAGCTCATTCAGTTTGATGAGGATGTGTGACATAAAGTTGGTTCTGTTATCAGTGAGAATGAACTGAGGGCAACCATGGCGCTGAATAATGCATTCCATTATGAACTTGGCCACTGTAACCGCTCCCAAATCCTTTATTGCCCTTGCTTCAACCCACTGGGTCAAGTGGTTGATAGCCACTAGAATGTACTTACAACGGTTGGCTCCTGTTGGCAAGGGGCCAACGACATTGAGAGAGACCATATGCCAAGCAAAATGTGGTTTCACTAACTGATATGACGTCATATGGCGGAATGGCTTCTCCACTTGGCACTGATGGCAAAAGGAAATAGTTCTAAGCTCATCGAAACTCATACTTTCCCAATAGTATTGTGGGCATAACAACTCTATAGTCTTACACACGCCACCATGCCCGACTGCCCTGTGAGCGCTCATAATGATTTCCAGCCATGCGGAGGGCCCGCAGGAAATTCACCATAGAATCACCGATTCATTTGTACAGTTCTCCATTCTATTGGAAGGTATTCATGCGCAATTCATTTTAACACTTTGATTACTTGGGGCGGTTTGTCATCATATTTTCTGCTGAGCATCTTATCATACATCATGTCACTAAGGTCTGCTGTCACCGCAATAGTTAGTAACTGAGATAAACAGTCAGCATTCTGGTGCCTCGCTACCAGATGATAGAGAATTTTGATTTCATAAGCTTGCAGCTTAAGAGCCCATCGGGCTAGCCGCCCCTCAGGCTCTTTTTAAGTTCTGCAACCATCATAACAATGCATGATCCGTTATAACCTTAAACTTTACTCCATGCAAATAGACTTGGAACTGTTTTTATGCATAAATCACCTCTAAGCACTCTTGCTCAGTTACGGTGTAATTTCGTTCATGGCTATTCAGGCTTTGGGTGCAGTATGCCACTGGGTTCTCCTCCCCTTCATCATCTGTTTGTGACAAAACTGCCCCACAGCGGAAAGAGATGCATTCATCTGTACAATAAATTCCTTTTTGAAATTTTTGTAGCATAACATGAGTGCACTAATTAGCGCCGTTCAAAGTGTATCAAAGGCACATTGGCGGTGTTCCATCCATTCAAACATGGCATCCTTCTTTAGCAGCTCAAACAGTGGACCTCTGATGCAACTGAAATTGGGTATGAAGCGTTGGTAATAACCCACCATTCCCAAAAACACCTGAATGTCCCACTTGCTAGCTGGCTTAGTCATCTTCTGAATAGCTTCCACCTTGGCTGGTTGGGGTCTCAGCCCAGTAGCATCCACCACAAAACTGAGGTACTTTAACTGATTCTTGAAGAAGTGGCATTTCTGGGGCTTGATCTTGACATTGGCCTTAGCCAGTTGGCAAAATACCTCTTCCAGATAAGTAAGGTGCTCAGTGAATGTGTGAGAGAAGATGTTAATATTGTTGAGGTACAAAAGTACACATGACAGCTTCAGATCACCCATAATGGTGTCCATTGCTCGTTGGAATATAGCCAGGGCATTACATAGCCCTTGCGGGATACAAGTTGATTGGAATAGCCTTTTGGATGTGATTATGGCACATTTTTCTTATTCCGCTGTGGGAAGCTCAATTTGCCAATAATTGGATATTATATCCATTTCCAAAAATAAAGTGAGCTCCACCTAACTGATCCAGTGCATCATCAAACCGCGTAAGAGGGTGTGAGTCCTTTTTGGTGAAACTATCAAGCTTTCAGGTAGTCAATTACTATGTGGTTAGTACCATCCTTCTTCTTAACAATTAGGACAGGTGAAGCCCACGGACTCTTAGATGGTTCAAGCATTCCATGCTCTAGCAGCTTGTCACTCTCCGCAGTGATGACTTCTTCAGCTGCCCTTGATTGGCGGATTGGCCAAGACCTGATGGGGGGATGATCCCCAGTGTCCAGCCAATGAACAACCCCCTGAGCGCACCCTAAATCATGATCATCAACAGCAAAGATCTTTTTGTATTATTGAAATAATGATTCCGCTTAATTTCTTTAATCTTCCATTAGCCCCATTAAATTTTCACGCGGTACAACTGCCATTACGCCATACTGTGTTTTGATGGACAGGCTAAATTCATCCAATGAACTGAACTCATGAACCTGGAGGACCTCTTCAACTGGGATGAGATGTAAGTATACCACTTGGTGTCAGCGGATTTACATTGGTTTATTCTGAAGACTTGCTACCAAGACCTTGATCTCCCCATGTTTTAGAAGAATAATGCCTGGGGCCATGTGGGGCTCGAGTCCTGATTGCTGATAAGGCCCAATGACCTCCCCATAAAGCACAGCAGGCACTTCCACCTCTAACTCAGTGTTTATGATTACTTGGTGTCCAGAGGGAATAGATATAGGGTCTGCAGCTCTAAGTGGTAGCTCTTGATATTCATAAATTTGATGGGGAAGGGCCAGGGTCTTGCGCTTGAGTTGATGATAGCAAACTGAAACCATCCCATCACCATATGCAAGATTAATGTGACTTATGTGTACCAGATCCTTTAGCATTCAGCTGGAAGTGAAGTAGATTGGGATCCACTTCCCCAGAATTTCAAACGTCTCTGCGGTTATATCAATAACAACCCTAAAGTGGCGCATAAAAGCAGTTTCAATTAAAAGGTCATAATTATTGTTTTGTAGCACTATGGCTGGGGATACAATGACAAATGACCCAAACCGTAAAGGTAGCTCACTGTACGCTCCTTCAGAGACTGTGCTTTCCGCGCCTGCGGTCCCATACACCATTTGATTTTCCACGTCAGGCTTTAATGCCAGTTTTGTCACCAACTTTGTGGACACTATGTTGATTGGGGCACCTGAATCAATTATCACATGAACTCAGGTTTTTGCTACAACAGTGTCACAGTAAGTACACTCAGAATAAGATGCATTCTGATTGTTTAAAACATGGACATTTACCTCTCTCTCTGCTCGGCGTAGCTTTCAAGAAATTTATTCAGTAAATTAAAAGCAAAAACTTAATCGCACACCAAAGTCTTGCTCCAATGTTGTTGGAAAAAGCCCCGCTGACGGTCCCAGCATGGGGCAGCGGCGAAACTCCCCCTCCATTTTCCATCCAATAGGAAAACGCGCTCAGACTGGCTCTCCCAGTCATTCCAAACCCTTGGGACAATTTGTTTCTCCCAAGGATCTCGATGCCCATCTCTCCTGAACCCAAGCGGTGCCCCGCTGCCCCCTGGTGCTCCCCCAGAGCAACATGTGTTTCAGCCTTAGGTTCGAGTATGGGAAATTTCTCCCCTATAATGACCAAGCCATTATCAAAATGGCTCAGGCGGTGATAACACCAGCCTGTTTTATTGACTTCTGCCCCTTTAAGGGGTACTTTGATCATGGCTTCCCCTGTGAAGCTGATGCTACCACTGTGGCAATGGTTCCATTAATATTTAATAATATTCCCCTTCCAACAACTCGGACCCAGCTCCCAGCGGACACCACCTTGGTGGTCTAGTTCGCTGGTTTGCCCACCCACCTTCCCCCTGAGGTGCTCCACCAGGAGCTGATGGAAGGTTTGGAAGCCTACAGCGCCAACCCCATATTGCAATTTGTGGTCCCAAATGGGCTACACGCTTCTCTGGGCCTCAGGCATATGCCACAATCAGCCCTGAATTCAATAAAATTTCTTTGGCAATTCCACCTCATGCCACCATCCCATCTACCCCTGACCATCCGTTATGGGCCCGCGTTGAGGGCGGATGGACGATCTGTCCATCCTGCTTCGAGTTAGACCACTCAAAACGCAAATGCCCATACTTAGAAACTTCCACCAACGCCAAAAGTTTGCCCAATGCCCACCAATACGCCGCCCACCCCACGCCAACTCTGATTGGGGTTTGATCCTACCTTCCCCTCCTCCAATGCCTGATGCTGCAGCTGCACCTGCAGCCACCAATCAGCATCCACCTTGCCCCGGGCCATGCATGATCCTTCCAATCAAGTGCAGGATTGGACCCTAGTTTGATCCCAGGCAAAATCCAGAAAACCAGCCAATCCTCAACCATACGCTGATTCCCCAATCCAATTCAACCAAAACCTTTAGGAGTATTTGAATGAAATTGATGAATCAGGCAACGTTGTTCAGGAACCATCGCTGCAAGTTGAGCGGTTCTGTAATGCAGAATGTGATGCAAAATTCCCTTCTCAAAAATATGCTCCACAACCTAACGCTGAAACATTCTACAGCAACCACTAGCTTGCAGTAGAAGAAGCCGCCACAACAGATTGCCGTTCACTCCGCAAAGCTGCTGCCAAATCTGTGGCTGCACTCGCAGGAGGAATTCCACCTCCCATTATCCAAAAAGATCTTACTACAAAAAGTAATATCAATATGAGAACTTTACACAAAAACGTCACTGAAGCCATCCAGAATGTGGTAACAGTAGCATGGAATCTGAAAGCAAAAATAACTTGAATTAACATTGCCACATTCATTAAACTCCCAGATGCCTGCCTCAAATCTGAAGACACTTTAGCCAAATACATCATTGGCATAATGATGGCTGACATCTATTTGGAAGTTCCAGTCATCAAGAATATTGAACCTCATACCGCTGATACCCCCACACCCTTATTATCTGCCTTAACAGCACCCTACTCTAGGATGAGATAAATGCAGCCAAAGACGAGCCCCCCAATCCCCCTCCCCTTCCACCATGGAAAGATAGCAGTACTCGCTGCCCACCTGGTTGGATATTTGTTAGGTATGATTCAATAAATCCATCCATTTTGGGCGTTTTGTTTGAATCATTATTTTTTTTATGATTTGGTTTAGTTTGGTAATGTCTGTCCCCTGGTCAGCTTACTTAGTTAAATAAAACATGGACATTTAGAGCATCTTTTTTTCAAGGAAGCTCATAATAATTTCCCCAACTTTAGGGTATTTATAACAATAGCATTCACAGGGAGGATACGTTCACCCCTTTTAAGAGAAGCGCATTAGCATATGGATCTGGTTCATCAGTAGAAAAGTTGATTAAATATTTGACAGGCATAAGGCTTTGGTTGCTCCTGGGGCCTGCTTCCACCATGTCCATAAATTGTGCTTGTGTCAGCACATTCACCCCCCCAACCGGCTGCTGATATAGAAAGGCATCGTCATACTGGGGAACTTCCACTGGATATACTGGGATAGGTTCAGGTGGGACGTTTTGAGTTAGAATAGCAGAAGTAGAGAGTCCCATCTCTATTCTGCTCTGACTTTTTCCTGACTTTACTGTTCCTGCGGTAGGGAATGAACCTGACGATGAAGACAACTTATGGCCAAGTTCCCAGAGTGACTGCATAAGAAACAATTGATCCTGTAAGATCTGCGTCCATGATTGTTGTAAATTGGGCCATCCCAAAAGTTAGGCTGTGGTTGAGAAGTGTAACAGACCCTCCCCGATAGTTAAACTGCTGATGGCAACTCCATTTGAGGTGAGGCTTTTAATGATAATAAGGCCAAGGGTGGCAACTGACGCTGAATTGAGGATAACTTTCCCAAATAAGAAGGTCCAGCAGCGGAGAGGATATGGTTCCGCTCTATTTTGAGCGGAGGAAAGGTATCAGATAACCAGCTCAAGATCTGAGCAAGTTTAGAAAAAGGTTTACTAACTTCTAAATATGGAGCCATAGTATTGGAAAAGCTCATGGTATGGTTTCACAGAGGAGGTCAATGCTATGCATACATCTGATTTGGTTAAAGTTCCTGCCCCAATTAACACATGGACTTCTCCATGAATCAATCAGCAAGTGCAGTGAGGGTCTCATTATGCTGAAACCCAATGGTTAAGAACTCAGCCTTCTGCTGTACCATTTTCATAGTTCCTCTGAATAACCACAACACAGTATCTTTTACTTTTTGATAGGTAGCGTAAATAGTGGGAAGATATCAATTAACTTGGTTAGTGCTTTCAACATCCAAGGTGAATATTAATAATTTGGCTCTACACTAATCTGAAGCTCCTTCTACTGCAAGCTTGAATCACTTAAAAAAATCCATGGATGTTCCCATTGCTATCAAACGGAGGAAGCTTATTGATACAAACCTCCTTTAAAAACTCTTTCTTCCACTGGAGCACAGAGTCCAAGGTGAGCTTGAGTTCTGAATATTCAATAGTTGTGGCATCTCGAAAAGACTCCTTTCCAGAGCAAGCCTGATAGGACATGGCAGTGACTGAGGAACGTTGTTGGTATTGTGGTTAATCAATGGGTCCCCTGTAGTGAGCACCACTGTTATAAAATCGGCAGACTTGTTAAGATATGCCATAAGGGTTTTTGCACAGGGTTCAGCCCACTGAGCAACAGGACCAATGATATGATTATCGTTGTCTTTAAAATCAATAGAATAAACTATTTAATAAATATGGAGCACTTGCTTCTGCCACACTCTTTATTTATATAATATAGTGGATCTTCCCTATTCCACTTTCTCTAAATTATTAACAACCAACCCTCTTGATCATCTTGTCTCATCTATATCATAGCAACTTCAGTTTCTACCACTTTCATGGCTTAGTAATCTGATTCGCCATATCTCATTGGTTCCATAAATTCTTCATTCAATAATTTCATGATTGCCTAATTTGAGGCGATTTCCCAACAACCCAATATCGCCTCACCTAGAGGCGCTTTTATATTCATTACTCATATTAAACTTGGCAGATCCTATCCATTCCTCCATCACGACTTAGGGATTATCATCCAGTCATATTAGAATTGTGACACATATATTGACCCTTCTTCATTTATTCAAGTCGTTTGTGAATGACATTCAACTGTGGGACATGGAGCATTGAAGAAGACTCATTAATGGTTAAGAAATCGTTACTACTTGTGTCAGAAAAACTGGAGCAAAGAAGGTCACTGAAAAGAGAAAGTACCATGCAAAAGGTTTAACAACAAGGCAAAGTGACCTAGCAATAAGAAGAAACGTCTAGGCAATATCAGCTATGTTTTTATGTAAATTTGGTAACTAAAACTCATACCAAACTAAATTAATCATCAGGGATATGACTTCCTGAGAGCTGTAGGTAGCATAAGGACTGCAGTGAAAAGCGGTTAAATAAGATGCAGTGAAGTTGTGGAATAGGATGCGGTGTGACAGGCGGTTATGTGCCAAACTTGGGCATTAGAATAGAGCGAGAAAAGGACTTCAGTCATTTTGATGGTTCCAACCAAGGTATTTTATATGAAAATAAACAGAAAAGTATGGGAAAACTTGTGTAAATAATACCTAAACCATTGTTAAATTTAATTGTTATTTGAAAAAGCAAAGCCTTACTCAGCCTGACCTAAAGTTTAAAGGGAAGATTTGCAATGGTTTCAAAGCAACCAACGATACTTAATCCAAGATGTAGATTTTTTGTCTTTTAACAAAACCAAAATTTTATAATTTTGTCAGATTCTGTAGCTTTGTAATGTTGATTTTCCAGATCTTGGGGTCTATTTTGGCCAGATTTTCTGCCTTTGGGAGCTGTTTCTCTCACCTTGGCTGGCAAAGCCAGGACCAATTTCCAGTCAATGACCATGGAGAGGTCATCAGTTACCTTTAAAGGTTATGGTATTGACTCTCATGGACAGTTTGAATCTGCTTTAGTGTGGTGTTAAACACCAGGGTATATGTCACTAACTGTGACAACTTAGATTAGATTAAGACTATACATGAAGTAATAGAGGCCTGTATAACTTTTCAAACACAAGATTGGGCCAGGCCTCATTATCAACATCAAGACATAGCTCCATTGAGCCCACTCAATGTTGTCAGCATTGATGTGTTAGGAAATTACCCACCAACTTACATGAGCTAAATATACTTTTTTGAGTATAGTATGCTAAATAAATGGGTTAGGAGATCTTCATGCCAGCTGCAACTTCCAAAGTGACTGCCTTACTTCTCTTTTAGTCCTTTTTCACTCATAATGGATGCCCACAAATTTTACTTTTTAGGCAATGGACTCATTGAAGCCTCTAAGATATGTAAGAGCTAACCTCTATATTTGGCCAATCAAAGCTTTACTTCCCCATATAAGGCATCTAATAATAGGGCTTTAAGATGAACTAATGGGACTATAGGTCTTCCTTTTTTAACCCTATGGTGATATCCAAGAAGCTTAAAGGTTAATAATTGAAGACGACTACTTCTAATGAAAGGTATATTTTTTATAAAATGATGGGTGCTAAACCACTGTTTATTTTCCAGCAGCTAGAGTATACGTCCTATGGTAAGTACAGCAAGATGGACTTATTGAGTCTAGTACCAAAACGAGATATAGAAATAATGTCATAACTCTATTATAATAAAGATAGGGGTTTTATATGTCACATCTAACAATTTAAGCACTAAAAGGAATAGTATTAATATATTGAATGGGGGTGAGATCTAGAAGAAAGCTCTTGTTCAGGAGATGCATTCTGGATGGTATGATGCCTTTGTATCATATTTTTATAGGGCAAAACTGCGAGTTGAATACCCAAGTCAGATGAAACTGGGGGTAAATTAGGTTGATCACTTAGTAGATTCTTTATCTTACCCCTTTTTATGTTCATCTTAATTTCATGCCTTTAGTGCCACCTTGAGTCATTGTCGCCTGACCTTTGGAGGATCTGACATGTTAATAAAATGGGACTTCATCTTGTGTATATAGGCCAATTTGGTCTATTAGAATTTACTAGAGTCAAATTGAGAAGTTCCAACTAAAATTTTTTGGGTAATTTATTAAGGTAATTTCTCAGTCCCCTTCTAGGGTCTAGGTGACAATATGGCTGAAGGTGTTGATTAGTTGATATTCTTCTCATAATGTCTGATTTTTCAGTATAAACTAATTGGGACTTTAGTTTTTTTTAGTACTAGATGGTCCCAACCCAAGGGGGATTCATCGATGTTTATTATATTACGCCTGGGCTCCTAAGAGCCTGAGGCAAGGGAAGGGGAGGGAGGAGGCATCGAGAAAGGGAGGGGGGTTTGCGTGCCAGAGCCTTGCTGCAGTGACAACTGAGCGGGGAGGGTTGGTGACATAGTGCAGACCTTCAGGGCCATCTCAAAGTGTACCTGAAAGTGGGTGATCATGTGTGGAAGGGTCCACACCTTCTGGTCAAAGGCAGCACGAAGGAAGGAGTTATGGATGGTCCAGATGGCTGTGGCATAGGCGAGGACACGGAGGGGTCGGTGGCAACCAGGCAATGTCTGCTCGAACATGAGGTCTTGCACAGGGTGTCCAGACCAGGGCTGAGCATGGAGGAGCGCGCGGGCCTTTGGCCAAAATGCGGCAACACCTGGACAGGTTAAAAAACGATGGAGGTGGGAGTCAATAGGCTCTGCACAGCGGGGGCAGCTTCAGTGCTGGAAGGTAGGGCCAGTCCGGTCCCCTGTCCTGTATGAACAGTGGAGCACCCTCCATAAGGTGTTGGACACCTTTGCTGACAGGATGGGGTGATAGACGTCCTTCCACAATTCCTTAAGGTCAAATCTCACGGAGGGAGGGAGGAGCTCAAGGAGTCTTGGGCGGATGATAAGACGATCTTGGGGGTTGAGGCGAGTTGTGACAACTTGTCCATTGTGCACAATTGCATGGCGACGGGGGCTGAGGCCAGGGCCTTCCCTTCTGTATGGGAAGGCATGGTGGATCCGCGCGCCTACTCGTTTCAGGGCAAGGAGAGCCTGGTTCCAGTAGGGGGATGAGGATGGTTTCAGGCGATGTCCTGGGTGGTTTGTGAGCCACTCCCTAATGAGGTCAGAGATGCTCTAGGAAGACCCAGAGCTGCTGACACTGACTGGCGGAGGGCGGGCGCCCATTGGGTCATGGGGGTCGCATCCCAGCAGACAATCGGCCATAGGATTTCAGGAAGATTGTGGTGGCGTGGGATCGCGTGTCCAGAAGCAGGCCCCCTTCATTGCAGGGTCGGGCAATGTTTGAGAGGGCCATTGGTGGATGGTTTGAGCCCCAGATCCAACAGCGGAGGAGTACATTGAGCCGCGTATAAAAGGCATCTGTGAATGGGCAGACGTTCGCTAGGAACCAGACTTTGGAGAGGAGGAACACATTGGCCATCAGAGCTCACCCTGGGGTGATGTGCCGCCGGAACCAGCTGGCAATCCTGGAGTTAACTGCTGTGAGGAGCAAGTCCTCATTGTCTTTTAGCGCAACTCCTTGTTGATTGGTGAGAACGCCCAGGTGACGGAAGGTACCGCGCACAGGTTCAATACCAAATGGTGGGGGGAAGGTGGGGGAGCCGACCTGTACAACTGTTGTCTTGGAGGTGTTGACCATGGCGTTGGACGCCTTGGTGTACCTCTCAATGGTCACAGCAGCTAGGGCAGCATCCCCAGGGCAGCCAAATGCAATGGCAGTGTCATCTGCAAATGCCATGGTGCGTGTGGGGCTTTACCTGGGACCAGAATCCCTGTTAGCTTGTCCTGTAAGGAGGCCAAGAGGGGGTCAAGGGTGATGTTAAAAAGGATAGGGCTCAGGGGGTCCCCTTGCCGGAGACCTTGTCCAACTGGTACTGCCACTGTAAAACCCATTGGCGCCAGGACTTTGGTATGGAGCTGGTCATAGAGCGCTGATATCCAGCGCCTAGCTGTGGGGGAGATGGAAGCGGGCCAGGGAAGCATCAATATACTTCCAGGCTACCCGATCATATGCTTTCTTCATATCCAGGAGAGCCACAAAGCCATTCACCTTAAGAGAGTTAGCAGTCAAAGTCACGTGAAGGTCATTATAGTTGTCCCATAACGACCTCCCCGGAATAAAACCGTACTGGGATGGGGAGAGGCGAGGTGACACCCATTTGGTGATGCGGTTGGCCAGAAGCTTCGTGAAGAGCTTGTGGTCTGTGTTGATCAACGCTATGGGGCGCCAGTTCGCCAGGTTCTCACGGTCTGACTTCTTGTGAATGAGGGTCGTGATTGAGCCTCTGGAGTCGGGGAGGACCTCGGCATTCACCAAGAGTGCAGCGAAGAGGTCGCGGAGGGTTCTGGCTATCACTGCAGGTTCCAGAAGGTACACCTTGAAGGGTATTCCATCTGGGCTTGGGGCTTTAAGACGTGGGGATTTCAGAAGGGTTTCTATCACCTCCTGGATGGAAATAGGCGCCAGTAGAGCCTCATCAGCCTGTGGGTTAATGGGCGGCTCTGGAGCCCGCCACAGGAAGACTTGGATGTCCGAAGGGTCCACCTGGGTGGCATGGAAGAGGCTGGAGTAGAAGCGGTGTAGTTCCTGCGTGATTTACTCCTTATCCGAAGTGGTTGTAGTGCCAATCTTCAGTGCAGTAATATCCTGCGCTGTAGACCGGGCTTTCTGTTTCTGAAAGAAGAAGCGGGTGGGGCGTTCCCATTGAGCATAGTAACGAGATGTTGTAAAGTTTGCTACCCGTTCTTCCTGCAGTGTGAGCTCCAAGCGGAGTGCTTCCTGCACCGCTTTCCAGTCTTCCAACCATCTGGGAGAGGGCGAAGGCTGGCAGTTTCGCTCCAGATGTTTGATTCTGGCTTCCGCCCTTTTGACTTTGGCGCGAGCTGCAGTCATCTGGGCTTTGGCACAGTTGTAAGCAACGCGGGTGATGCCCTCCTTGGTCACCGCCCATCTAGCCTTGTGGTCAAGCAGGTGGGGTGGGGGGAGGTGAGAGTCTCCCGGATGGTCATAGACAGCTTCTCCTTAGTGAAGGGTTGTTGAGAAGAGCTGGGGCAACCCTAGGCCAGAACCTACGCGACGGTCTAAGTGTGGTGGTGAGGACAACGGTGAGTGACCTATGATCACTCAGATGGTTGTCACGAGCGATGAAAGAGGAGACGCGGCCAATCAGCAGGGGGCCAATCAGTGCCATATCTATGCGTGACGCTGACTGGAAAGCTCCTCCATCATACTGGATCCTAGTCATGCAACCTAGTCCAGACGCGGAGGGTGGAAGCGCATCTATAAAACCACTCAGGCGAAGGAAATCCTGGAGGCGACTTGATCCAGGGCGTTCCTTTGCTGCAGGTGGGTAAGAGTCACGGAAGCGACTTATGGTTGTGTTGAAATCTCCTAAGAGGACTGTATTCCATGGGAGATTGAGTTGGACGAGCTCTTCCAAGAGCCGATTTTGCTCCTGACCTGCATTAGGCAGGTAGATGCTTGCAGCAAAGAAGGAGAAGTCAGGAGTGGTGAGTTTGGCCAGTATGAGGCGGCCACCTAGATATTGTGAAAAAGAATGGGTTTTACCCTGGGGATTCAAAACAATAAGGGCGGCATGGTTTGTCCAGAAGGAGTTGCCTCCAAACTGTTCATTCCATGCAGATTGTTCGTGGGGGAGGATATGGGGCTCCTGGACAGCAGCGATGTCAATTTGTGCTGACCTGAAGTTGCTGAGGAGGCGGGCTCTCCTCTTAAAGTCCCGCAACCCATTTGCGTTGATGGATTGCAGGGCCAGGGTGCTGCCATGGGGACTCATAGCTTTTCCCCTCCATGTCCTGGGGGGTTGCCAGCGCTTAAACCTGCTGCTTGAGGCGGCTAGCTTTTAGTCCTTTAGCTTGACTATTAGCTGCAATCCGTGAGGAGCATCGAGGGTTCTAAAGGGAAGGAGAGGGTGGGGGGGGGGGCGGAGGACCCAGTAAGCCAGCCTAGGATGCTGCCCCCGCTCCGTTGCAGGGGAAGGACCTGAGGGTGCTCAATGGTGACCTCCACGGTGTCCCCATTTGATGCGTCTGAGTCCATATTCACTTCCTCAAACACTGCAAAGGATCCGCGCGAAATGGACTGTGGGGTTGGGGTAGGACTCTTTGAGGTGGCACTTCTACCACAGGCCGCGGGTTGCCAGTCCATACTGGTGGGCATAACTTCATTAGGAGCTGAGGGTTGATGCGATAAATCGCTGGTGGAGGTTGGTGGGGGTGCTACGGAGCCCTGAGTGGGGGTGGCTGACGAGGGGCACCCTGTGGGAGATGCCTTGCGCTTGGTGAGAGAGGGAGTTGACTCTGGGAGATTGGAGGGGGTGCCCACTGGAAGGGGGGCATGAGCGTGAAGGTATCCCATACCAATAGTGGGGTTAGCTGTTTCAACTGCTAGGCGTAAGGCCTCAGGGGACAGGTCTTGAATGGGAACCCATTGTGTGGGTTGTGGAATTGCTGCTGCGGCCACGTGGGATCGTTTTTTGCCTGGTTTAGGCCCCTGGGTGGTGGCTAAGAGGGCTTGTTTTCGAGCTGTGCAGCCACTATACAAATGTCTAAGGGCGTTACACCATGAACACCGGGGGCGCGCCTGATCAGGGTCGACAAAAAAGATCTCAGGGCATGCCTCAACTACCGCCACACAAGGAATAACCTCAATGTTGCGGGATACAGTGGGGGAGGGGATGAACGACGCCCTAGCAGTGCGAGCTCTTTGAGTGGGAGCATAGTAAGAGGGGACGCTAAAGTCCACTGAAAGAACAGACCCAAACTCCATTAAACCACGATGGAGCGCCAGTTTAAGAGACTCAGGATCAACAGTCGTTGGTAGGTTGGAAAAAGTAACCAATGAAATTTTCTCCAGGTGAGAGCATGTGCGGGAGATGCGAAGAGATCCACGCGGAATAATGACCTGGAGGGTGGCAGCATGGTCATCAAGGGCAGCTTCAGTGAAGCCCACATCGATGTAGTGGCCCTCCACTGATTCATGGATGGTGGTGTTAATTGGGAATGTCTCCGCAATCGCTGCAAAGTATGACAAGTGATCCTCCATATAGAATTCAACAGGATTATGCCCATAATAAAGGCGAATTGCATGGGAGAGGGTTGAGCGATGTAGAGCTTTTTGCGCTCTAGTTTCGGCCCATTTCTTCTTAACATCAGCAATAAATGCCACTTCACGGGGATCAGCTTTGGGTAGCGTTAGTGCCAGAGGTTTTTGCCATGCCCCAGTGGCTCCTTTGGTACGTTTGTGTTTGCTTTAAGCTGCAATCGCGGGTTGAGTGTGAGCTGGTGGTTTGGACAAGTTTGCGGAGTTCCCTTGTTGCTGGAACGTTACAGCAGTTGCTGGCATCATATTAGATTGAGGGGCGGATAGTTGAGCCTCGCTAAATTGGGGAGGCCCATCCAGACTGGAATTAACTCCAGCCAATTGGGAGGAGGGCGATGTTTCATCACCATCCCAATATATTTGGGCAAATTCAGCCCGAGTATTTGCTGTGATTTCGTGGGCAAAACTCACTGGCTGATTGGTGAATTGGTCGTTTTCAGCATATGGAGATAAAGTGCCGACTTGAGAAGTGCCAATTATGGGGTTTAAATGGGACGGGTGAGATTGGAACTGGTGTGAAGTTCCAAAATCTGAACCATTTAAATTCTTATTGGGAAGAGTAGATTGTCCCAATTTGGTGCTTAGTGAACCAGAATGTGCAGCTAATCCAACCTTACATCCAAGGGTTTGGGGGCCAGGTAATTGTTGGGACTCGCTAAATTGGGGAGGCCCATCCAGATTGGAATTAACTCCAGCCAATTGGGAGGAGGGCGATGTTTCATCACCATCAAATATATTTGGGTAAATTCAGCCCGAGTATTTGCTGTGATTTCGTGGGCAAAACTCCCTGGCTGATTGGTGAATTGGTCGTTTTCAGCATATGGAGATAAAGTGCCGACTTGAGAAGTGCCAATTATGGGGTTTAAATGGGAAGGGTGAGATTGGAACTGGTGTGAAGTTCCAAAATCTGAACCATTTAAATTCTTATTGGGAAGAGTAGATTGTCCCAATTTGGTGCTTAGTGAACCAGAATGTGCGGCTAATCCAACCTTACATCCGAGGGTTTGGAGGCCAGGTGATTGTTGGGCCTCACTAAATTGGGGAGGCCCATCCAGATTGGAATTAACTCCAGCCAATTGGGAGGAGGGCGATGTTTCATCACCATCCCAATCTATTTGGGTAAATTCAGCCTGAGTATTTGCTGTGATTTCGTGGGCAAAACTCACTGGCTGATTGGTAAAATGGTCATTTTCATCATATGGAGATAAAGTGCCGACTTGAGAAGTGCCAATTATGGGGTTTAAATGGGACGGGTGAGATTGGAACTGGTGTGAAGTTCCAAAATCCGAACCATTTGAATCTCTCATTGGGAAGAGTAGATTGTCCCAATTTGGTGCTTAGTGAACCAGAATGTGCGGCTAATCCAACCTTACATCTGAGGGTTTGGGGGCCAGGTAGTTGGGTATCGCCCCTCATGGAGGGAGCCAGAAACACGGCGTCAGCAATAATAAATGGGGCTGAATTAGCTGACACAATGGGGGAGGTGAATGCCTGGATGGGCTGAGTTGCATTCAACCGATCAGACGCCATTAAAACAGCGTGGGTGATGACCTCCTTGGTTGGAGGGGGCCCAGCGGGTTGGTGGGAGGCAGCGCACACAGAGCTGTTAGGCGTGCAGGTTGCAGAAGTGCGATAAGGTGAACTGGCGCTAGTTGAAGTAGCTCCAGGTTGGGGGTGGTGCCCGCTTTCATGGCCGCTGCTTAAGAGCGGGTGATTCTGGTTGACCCTGAGGTGGGTAACCGAGGGTTGCTTCGTTTGAGGGTGGTGCTGGCTCGTTTGGCAGAGCCTGCGGGTCCTTTTGCGGGGTTTCCTGCCATATTTGCTAATAGTTTTCGTAAATCTCTTTAGTGGAGCTAAATTTCAGGCTGAATTGATTTTCAAAAAGTGATGCTTAGCAGAAAGAGATGACTTTTGGGAATTTAGTTTTAACTTAAAAAAGATTGCTTCACCCAATCCTATGAACTGGAACTACTATTTTCCCAGTGCCATTTGGGTTATTAAATAAGCTATCTTCTGATAATTAAAAATTACCTTTAGTCCATATATAGCGCGCACCCAATCATCAAGTAGTGTTTACTATTTTTGAACTCCCTGGTGCTCAAAAACTAAAAACTAACTATGAGGACCTTAGCCAGGCAAAATCATCTGACTTCAATCCCTTGCTACTAAAGGAATTACCTTAACTACAACTAAAGAGCTGTCCTGCTCTAATGCTAATAGGTTTACCTCTCCAGCCTTCAAGTTAGTAGATCTGGTCCTGTTATATCACTCTTGACCAGGAGGTAAAAAAACAAACAGGACGTCCTTTGTCTCAGGTCCCTAACTCATTAAATATATAATGTGAACCATTATTTATTTCATTAGTGGCGTAAAACAGGTATAGTAGTCAACTGAGTTAATGGCTGTTTCTTATGGCTCTAAGCCCCTCTGATAGGATTTTAAGGGGGGCATTGTTTATTCTGAGAAAACAAACGTTAAAAGGTAACCTCTTTTAAATCAAGCACTAAATTCAGCTATAAAATGATATTAACTGCAACTAGACCTTTTTCAGGAAATCATCAAAAACCTCAGAACAAAGATACTCACGTTTCCAGAACCTGTGGAGATGCCTTCCAGAATGGCTTTATTGCAACCTACACCTTTAAAATAGCACCTCTGATTAATGCTGCCATGAGGTCATTGATATAGGAGAGTAACTGAAGAACTTAATTTCGCAGCTGACACACAGTATTTAAGATTCTTATTATTAGATCCACATATATCTTCTTAATTATATGTCCCAACCCATCCTATATATTGAGCCCTTTTATTTTTTAATGGATAAAGTTCTATTTCCTCTTTTCAGAAGCTTGATGTTTCTAGTTTATTTACAGTTTTTCCCCCTTGAACCTTGGGTTAATGTCTAGAGTAGGATAACCTAACATTCCCTATGCTGAGGCCTCTTGCCTAGAAGTGGGATGAGCTCTAGGGTCCTTCCAGAGGCCCTGACCTAAACCACCTCCCTGCATTCTCCATATATCATTTTCAGCAAAGAGAAAGAGTTAGATATTATGGTGCAAGGTGATTGAAAGAAGCCCGGATATGAAAATGAGTATGCTTGTTAATTTTTTGGCAATATGGAGTAAGTCTACCAAGCTTATTTGCACAGGGTATTAGCCACTGAGCAATGGAATGGCTGATATGCAGATCACCGATCCTTAATAAAAACCAATAAATAAGATATGGAGCAATTGCACCGATCTAAACTTTTATTGTAATATCAAAACACAGAACTTATCTGCAGACTACTGAAAACCTTCCTCTCTCATTATTCCACCCAACTCTTATCTCAGTATTCTAAGTCAAATCCACCCTATGCTTAGTAATCTCCTATTTGTTCAATTTTGAAGTTTTTGTCTATGTTAAAGATTCACCAGAATTCCTTTGATATGCCAAACTATCAAGGCTATAATTGATTTGATTCACATCAATATACCTTCCACTCAATCTTGAGGCTTGCATTGACTCTAATTTAAAATCTTCCAGAATGTATAGCTTATCATCCAGCCACATCATTTTCTCAACATTACCCCCCCCCCCCTTTGACTGGATGGTAAGCTCCAATTGCTTGTATGCTCAAAGGAACTTCATGTGAATTTGGTTGATAATCTGACCACCAGCAGGTTCCTTAATGGTGTAGGCATTGATACCAGTTTTCTATATTATTTTAAATGGACTAATAAATATGTTAGCGAGATTGCTCTTCCATCCAAAGCCATGTTGGTCGTGGAACAAGACATGATCTCCTACAGTGAACTGCGGGAGTCCACTACATCTACTCTGGTTAGCCGCCTGATCATAAATCTTCTTAGCCAAACGGGTAGAGTATGCTTCCATTTGTAGTTTGATCAGCGTCTCCATTTGATTAGCAAATAATGCTGTGGTTCCACGCCTCTAGTATCCTTTACACAAAAGTAAAGCAGGGCAGGTAAAGCTGGATGTCTACCATATAGCAGTTGAAAAGGACTCTTGCCAGCTACTGAATGGTATCTGATACTATATGCAAAGATAGCTGTTGATAGGAGGGTATTCCATTCAGAGGTTCAATATTTCATGAGCTTGTGGAGTATTTTTACCAATGTTCCGTTGACCTGTTCCACCGTTCCATTAAATTCCAGATGGTAAGATGTAGTCAAGACCCCGCGGATTGCCACCAGTTCATTCATCTTGGGCAGGATATGCTTTGTGAAATTGGTTCCATTATCCAAGATGAACTGCAGAACAGCTATGTTGCTGTATGACACACTCCATAATAAACTCAGTGGTGATAACTTCTCCCAAATCATTAATCGCTCTGGCTTCCACCATTCTCGTCAGATGATCAATTAATATAATTATGTAACAGATTGGTTTGCGCCAGTTGGCAAAGGCCCCACTACATCAAGGGAAACAGTATGCCATGTGAACCAGGGCTTAACCAAATGGTATGTGTTCTTATTGTAGAAGAAATTCTCCATTTGGCACCTATGACAACAGCTAACCATCTCCAGCACGTCATAATTAATGATCTCCCAAAAGTAGTGGGGTTACAAAAAGTCCAACGTTTTCCACAACCCACTGTGTCCTACCGCCCAATGTGCATCCATAATAATTGCTGGTATAGCAGTGGGTTTAGGGAAACTCAGCGTCAAATCCCCAATCCGCTTATATAGTTCCCCATTGCTTAAGAAGGTGTCCTATTTAGGCCCGTATAGCACTTTTATAACTTGCAGCGGTCCATCATGGTATTTAACCACCACCATCTTCTCATACATAATGTCAGCCAAATCCTCCATAATAGCAACCGTTGGTAGCCATGAAAGAAAGTATGCATTTTGATGTTTCGCTTCCCAGCTGGTGTACAATATTAAAATCATACGCTTGGAGATTCAACGCCCATTGCATGAGCCGTCCTTCAGATTCAAGGAGATTTTGCAGCCAGCGCAAGGATGCATGATCTGTTACCACTTGGAATTTTACCCCATGGAGGTATACTCAGAACCGTTTTATGTATAAATCACGACTAAGCACTCCCGCTCAGATCATGGTGTAATTCCTTTCATGACAGTTTAAGCTTCAGCTACAAAACGTGACAGAGTGCTCTACGCCATCATCATCCTTCTGAGATAATACTGCTTCTAAGGCGGAGAGTGATGCATCCATCTATACTATGAATTGTTTCTCAAGTTGTGGTATTCCAAAATGGGTGCACTTGCCAATGCAGTTCATAAAACATCAAAAGCGTTGTGGCATCATTCCATCCAGTCAAAAGTAAAAATTTTCTCAAACAACTTAAAGAGCGGTGCCTCAATAAAACTGAAGTTATTAATGAACTGCTGGTAGTAACTGACCATCCCCAAGAACGCTTGGTTATCTCGTTTATTACCTGGCCATGTCATCTTGCTTATAGCTTCCACCTTTTTAAGCTGCGGTTTAAGCCCTTTTTTGTCACCACAAACCCAAGGTATTCCAGTTACTCTTTGAAAAAATGACACTTCCAAGGCTTGATCTTGATATTAGCATCGGTGAGTTGGTGTAACACTTGTTCCAGGTGGTCAAGATACTCTGTGAACATTTTTGAGAACACATTAATATCATCAAGGTAAAAATAAAATGCAGGACAGCTTCAATTTACACAAGATTGTATCCATAATACTCTGGAACTTATTTGGGGCTTTGCTCAAACCCTGTGGCATATGTTTCGGCTGGAATAACCCCTTCAAAGTGATTATAGACCATTTCTCACGTTTCACTGCTGGCAATTTGATCTTACAGACCTGATATCAAATCCACGGCAGAAAATAATTAGCCCTCCAAGTCAATCTAATGCGTCGTCAATCTGTGGAAGGGGTATAAATCTTTCTTTGAATGCTTTTAAGCTTCTGATAGTCAATGACCACCCAATTTCTGCCATCTTTTTTTTAACAATAAGCACTGGCAATGCTCACAGACTCTTATATGGCTCTAACATTCCTTGATCGATAAATTTGTCTAATTCTTTGGAGACATCCTCTTCTGCCACCTTTGAGCACTGAACAGGCCATGAACAAACAGGGGAGTGATTTCTCATGTCTACCCAATGCACCACCCCTCAGTTGCACCCAAAATTGTGGTCATCGGAGGCAAAAATATCACGATATTTTTCAAATAAAGTAATCGCCCTATCTTTCTTTTCCTCTGACAATCTGATTAGAGATTCCCACGGAACCACTGCCATTACGCCAAATGATGAATTCACTGGTAGGCTAAGGTCCTCCCACAATCTGAAATCATGAATATGGTGAACCTCGTCAATAGGGGCCAAATGTAAATAAGCCACCACTTGGTGCCTTTGGGGTGTCAATTACTCCTTCTGTACAAACTCTAGCAATACCTTCACTTCTCTATTTCCTGGTAACAGTAACCCCAGAGCCACATGGGGTTCAAGCCGCAATTTCTGGTAGGGCCCCACAATGTCCCCATATAGCTATTAAGGGATGTCTATTTTGAGCTCAGTCCTTATTATGACCTGATTCCAATAAATATGCTCAAAGTGCTCACAGCTCATAGAGGATTAGTTTGTACTTGTAGATCTGGTTGGAGAGGGCTCTGGTCTTCCGCTTCATTCACCAATATTGTACAGGAATCACCATGTTACTGTGCGCCAAATTAATCTGGATGGAGTGGAATGAGTCCTTTGGGGTTCCGCTAGAGGTAAAAAAATGGGAATAGTTTGTCCCAAGATACTACTGGTTTCTTCCGCCATATTGACCACAGCTCCAAATCGCCTCATGAATACAGTACCAATCAGCATATTGTTGTTTTTATTTTGAAAAACCACCACTGGAGTGGAAGCCCTAACCAAACTAAGTTGCAGCTGTAACATGCTGTAAGTTCCTTTAGACACAGTGCTCTGTGCTCCTGTGGTCTCATTCACTACTCTGTGATCCATATCAAGCTTCATCAGAAGCTTAGCCATGAGCTTGGTGGAGATTTTATTAACTGGGGCACCAGTATCTATAATAGCTCAGATTATTGTGTTTTGAACAAAAATATCACAGTAGGTACTCTCCAAATTGTAATGATCAATAATTGTACATGAATCTCATAAGGTTGGGACTTATGAGATTTGTGTGTGTCAATAGTTGCAATTCCATTATTCTGAGTATGATTTTCCTATTCAGGTCAATAACATAATAAATTAAATAAAATTAATTACTTGATTGATTTTCCGTTCTGAGGTTCCCCTCCAATTTTCCGTCAAGTTGCCTGGATGCCATCAATTCTGGAGGCTTTTGCGCCCCTCATTACCTCCAATTCATTTAGCCTTTTTAGGAAAAGTATATCAAAGCAAGGTCAGCCCATCGGACCTCACTTTGAAATTCTATTCTGTTTTTGAGTCCACTCCCAATAAAAGCCGCTATTTTCTGGATCTGTTTATTTAATTTTATTTATTTAAGCAAGGATTGTGGGGTGTGAATGGCGGTGCAATGAGGAGGAGAGGGAAGGGGGTGGATGCACTGGGATCCTCTTGAGAGTGGCCTTGCCCTGGTGAGAGGGGAAGGAGACAGAGTGGCCCAAGGCGACAGAGACCAGTTGACTGCACCTCAGCTGGGTAACCCCGAGGCGACAGAGGCTGTAGGGTTGCACCTCGGCCTGGGGGCCCATGGCGACAGAGGCTGGTGCACTGCACCTTGGCCCGGATGCCCAGCAAGGCCATCCGTTTGGACAGGACCATATGGAGTTGGTATGGCCACATATGGGAGTGGTAGTTTAGGGCTGGTGGCGGGATGGGCCTTGGGAGCCCCATCCGTTACACAAATAAGAAGATCCATTGGTTTTTATTACATGAACGTCTAAGGGCTTTTTGTTACCAAGGAAAAAGGATATACCCATACCAACATGAGGATACTCCTGGGCAATCTTTTCTACTGGAATGGTACATCAACCCCCACTAGGGAGGTGACGTCCAATGAGGGTCCAGAATCACTTGGGCCATTATGTTCCAGGTTATGCTATGCATACAGCTTTTGCACATCTAGGCGGAATTTAGAGCCTGAAGGGGGATAGTCGCTCTCTTGAATGAAGGCTGAGGTATACTCCAGAAGTTATTGGTGTAATAAGTCATTGAGCTGGGTCCCGCGCCCAATGTAAAGAGACTCTTGGGGATCATTAGGAACTTTTAAATTTTAATGAGCGGAGGAAAAGCGTCCCATATCTACTCTACTTGAGCTTTTTCCTTCTTGTTAAAAACAGATGGCACTGCATGCGCGCTGATTGCCTGGGCAGTTAGCCTCATAATGCCCTTTTCTTCCTCATGAGAAACAAGCATATAAAATGGCTCTCATCTATAGTTTGCGCCTGTAAGATCAAGTCAAAAGTTAACTGAAGCATTGAAGTTAGGCTGGGGATTGGGTGGATGAGCGTAAGGAGGGTGGAAATGTTCCGCTGACATATAGGGTGGACCAATATTCCCAAACGGATTATAACTGGGTCATTGATGTCCACTTCCTGCTGAATATGCAGCGGCAATAGCAGTGCCCTTTCACTCCACATTAGGAGCACTGAATGTGGCAGAGAGACGGAGTAAAGTGCTAACAATTTAAAAAAGCCCCAAATCTTCATTCAGTATGTTAGTCATATCATTTTGAAGTTCACAATATGGTTTGACTGCCGCCGTCATATCTCTTCCTACATACCCGGTGGTTAAAATATTGTCTCCCACTAACATATGAGTTTCAACTGTGAATCGCTCTAAAAAATTTATTAGGGACTCGTTTTTGTGAAACTGTATGTTCAGAAAGTTGGCCTTGCGCTGTGCCATCTTAGCTGCGCCCCAAAAAAATGAAGCGCAATCTCTTTCACCTCTGGAACATATATGGAACTATTTTAGTGGTACCAGGTGACCTGTTTGCGCTCTCAACATTGAGAGAGAAAAGTAAAAGTTTCACTTTCCACTGATCTGATGCCCCTTCCACAGTGAATTTTAACCATTTAAAATATCTGTGCATGTTCTCATCATAACTGAAGGGCGGTATCTTCCCAATCTGCACAAAGTCACCTCACTCCAGGCTCCAGGTGTAAGAAACAGTCAAAATAAGTTCCAAACAACTGAGGGAAACATCCCCTTGTGTACTAGCGCAGGGTCACATGGATGGATGTGAATCCGCTAAAGTGGACCGGGAAGAAGTTGGATTGTGAGGAGGTACTGCCGTGCCCACCAAGGGATACTTGCTGGACGATCTATAGCATTCTTCTCCTGAATCACTGCAGACTGCACCTTTTCCTCCTTTACCAGGATGTTCAGCAAAATGTTCGTCAGTTATTCGCTCAGCTTTGACCAAATAGCACCAACACTGGCCATCTTGCACCTCCTGTTGAAGTGCTTCATACTAACTTTGCAATTTGTGGCAAAATTCTCACTCAAAATCCAGTTTACGTCCATTGACTGAAGCTGTGAGTGAATATCTTCTAATTTGCCCTGCATTCTTGCGTTCTGCCATCCAGTGTCATGCTCTTGTCAGTTTTCTTTATCTAATTGACTAATGAGGGCAGCTCATTCTCACACCAGCTCCTTGTTTGCCCATTAAAGAGTATCAAAATGCACTTGCATATCAGCATATTCCACCATATCAATGAACGGAAGGGTAACAGCTCAGCTCTGGTACACCTGACTAACAATTTCAAACTGATTAATCTGACCCAGCAACTGGCGATATTCTGAGGCCGTCAAAAAAGAGCTGATGTATGATCAGCCATCCGCTGATTACTTCACTCAACATGAAGTTGACTAAGTTCAACTGCCACAGAGTCAGCGTGATCTGTTATTTGCCGCTCTGTCAAGGTAACCCAGTCTCTAATCTGAGCCATCACTGCTTCAATTGCTTTAGCCCATTTCACCTGGTCCATCATAAACTGCTCAGTGTTACTATCCAGTGTGGTGACATCCCAAATCCATACTGCTGATAGGCCTCACCGGTCTAAAAGTTCCCCTATCACTTGGGGTAACTTCTGAATTAATTATGGAACCAATTCATCAAATCGATGGTAGAAGTCCACAATGCAGTTGTCCACCTGCACAAGCGACCCTTGAACCTCTGAGAAAGAGTGATCAAGGAAGTCAAGTAAAAGGCGAGTATTGTTCTGATGTGCTTGAATAACCCGCATGACGTCCCCAATCTCAATGTTATGGTGGTCCAGCACACACAGTATCTGGTGGATCAAAGGCTGCACATACGCAATCATATATCCTTGGTTCCATAAGCTGTGTCAGCAAGACAGCCCCATGTTGGTTGCATCAAGGTAAGACATATACAACATGCAACAAGATTCCTGGTCTCATTGGTTATAGTTAAACTCAGAGCATATTCCCCCACCTCATCTTCATAAAATTAGTACCCTTGCAGAAGCCATTCTATAATACCCCACAGCTGCAGGGGGGTCACTTTAGTAGACTGGCCCTATTGATCTGCCACCAATGCAGGACAGGCACCTAACTGCAATTCAATTATAATATCCTAATCCCCTGGCTCTGTCACTGTGAAAAGTGCTGGTTCTTTGTTGGATGCTTCCCTAGCCTTCTCGGCATATTCAGTGTGAAATTTGATTAGGTTTTGGTGTAATGAGTGAGGGCTCACATGAGCCCCAACGCCGATATTCTACAGTTGACCAGTGGCCCCCTGTAGTGAGCACCACTGTTAATTTTTGGCAATATGTAGTAAGTCCACCGCTTATTTGTAACAGATATTAGCCAATGAGCAACGGAATGGCCAATATGCAGATCGCTGATCCTTAATAAAAACCAATAAATAAGATATGGAGCAATTTCTCCAATCAAAACATTTATTGTAATATTAAGATGCAGAACTTATCTGCAGACTACTAAAGAATCTCCCTCTCTCATTCTTCCACTCAACTCTTATATCAGTATTCTAGGTTGAATACACCCTCTAATTAGTAATCACCTATTCATTCCATTTTTAGGAGTTTTTGTCTATTTTAAGGATTTGGCAGAATTCCTTCTATTCGCTGAACTATCAAGGTTACAATCAATTTTCTTCACATCAATATACCTTCCACTCAATCTTGAGGCTTGCATTGACTCTAATTTAAAATCTTCCATAATGTATAGCTTTATCATCCAGACATATTACTTTCATGAAAATGCTAGAGATCAGTGAATAGCCCAGTATTCTAAAGCTTCAGCTGACCTAGTAACTTGATAGTGAAAAAGTTTTAGAGTTAAGTGAATAAAAAACTGATTTTGTTGAATATTAAAGCTCCATAACAAGCAAGAAAGTTGTAATTTGGCAACATAAGGTCTTACTGGAGAAACCTTCAAGGGCAGGAGAAGCAGGAAAGGTGACACTTCTCTTAGTTTTGCAGCTGTTGGAATTTTTATGGAAATTAATCAATGGATTATAAGGTTATAGGTCAGGCGGATCATGTTAGACTACCGGTGGATTGGCATAAGCTATTTGGTGCAGGTATCCATGGCATACACAACAATTTTGCAGACATTATTGGAAACCCAAATGTTTTTAACCACTGCTACAGCAGATAGTTGTTGGATAGGAGGATTGCAATTCCCTTTCATGACATTGGTTTTATTTGTGGATGGCAGCTTGAATCATCAGATATTATTAATGCAAACAAAGGTAAAAGTGTCGAGTGCAGATTCCAAAGTAAAACAACTAGGAAAAGTTAGATTATTTACATAGAAAAAAGGAATGTAAACCAACACTTGCCCTAAGTAGGGTGGTTGTCTATATAGTGGGAAGAAGAGAGTTGGAAGGGAACTTAGATATTGGTCTGCACCTAGGACTCTGCGGAAAAACTTAATTACTAGGTTTACAATAGTGTTATGAGTTGAAAAAGAGACTTCATTAGGCCAGTTAGCGTCTTAAATTTTAGCGCAACCTTTGGATTAAAGAATAATATAATAGATGCTACTGATTTTGAATGGAATTATAGGAATGGGTGAAACTTTATTGCTAGATTTTGAAAATCCACGCCCTAACATAGTTGATAAGAGTACATCATGGTTAATCTTATAATATGCAAGTTTAATCCATGATTCATATATTGATAACAATATGATCCAATTTATCAGGAATGTTAGGGCTTATGTGGGGTTTTTGGGTGAAGCTGCGCCATTCCCATAAATAAAAGCAGTGACCAGGCCCTGATAGGGTTAAGCCTTAGGGTCCTGCCTGTGGCCCCTAGATTTATACCTCCCTGAACATCCCTTTAGTCATTTTTAACAATGTAGAAGAAAAATAAGGGAGAGAGGTATGATCCTTATGTCAGGAAGTAACCCTTCGCTCATCTACCCATGAGTAGGTCGCTCATCTGTGAGAAGAGCTCTACTGGAGGCTTAGGCCCTTTCTTATGCCTGTGAGAAACTCTACACAATCCATATAGAGGGGCTGGTCATATGGACTTACAGAAAAGGGGCCAGAGAGGGAGGAGACTTATTGGGGCAAGGCATTCACCAAACGCTCATCTACCATATGTGCCAGATTATTGAGTTGCGCAAGAGTAGCCTCTGAAGGCCTTGTGTCGTGAAATAGACCTTGGGCTCCGCTAGTGTGCCAGGCTAACCAGTATGAAGACTGGTGGCCCTTTGCTATTTTACCTTCATTGGCGTACCAACCACTATAAGTCCTGCGTCCAACCTACCAAATAACCACCAATGGCTTCGCCTTTAGCCCCAGGCGTCCTTGGCGTGTGCCCCGGCAAGTCCTGCCCCCTTCCTGGGCAGCTCAGGCACTTCCGCGCTGCCCCACCCTCGCGACCCTTCACCAAACCATCTGGGCATGCCCCAGCGAGTCCATCCCCCTTCTTGGGTGGCTATGGCACCTCCCGCGCTGCACCCCGCTAGGGTTGGCGGCATGTCAGTTCATCCGCTGGTAGCCAGCTGGCTAGGTTCCCACTGGTTCCTCATAGAGAGGAGGTATGGGAGCTGGCAGCGCCGGCCACTCCAGGCGTGATCACCCACGCCTTTGGGGATCTCCTATCCTATCTTCTCCACTCTAGTGGCTTTTGCTACTTCAAACAAATAGGAAAAATAGGCAAATGAGAGATGTTTATATAGAGGGAATGAACGACTATTTATACTACTTTCAGGGCTACTGCGCCCAAGTGCTCTTTTGCCAAACATCTGCCAGAAAACCCATTGGCCTCTAGATTCTAAAACCTCTATCATATCATAAACTTTTCATAGCAATTCCCTCTTATATCCGCTCCTCTGATCACCAAATATTAAATTAGGTCAATCCATTCTCAGCATAAGTCACTGGTCGATTGTATATAAATTTGTTAATTAAATAAGGCTTTGAGCATCTTTGGCATGAGTTGCCAGTGCTCCAAATTGGATGCTGGAACCATTTCAGATGAGTCATAATGGATTCATCAGCTTTCCGCTGGAAAACTCCCACAACAACCTTCAGATGGCATTTCAGCACCAAATGCAGCTTCTGTTGAACCTAAACTCAAACAACATATAACATTAAACAGTATCAAACTAGGCAATTAGCCAGCAAATACACCCAACTAACTGAAACCCCTAATTCAAATACTATTGGAAGAATTAATCTGGTTAAAATCCCAACACTTTGGTTCCTTCTTGCATCAGAATGGATATTGCTTTAAGTATAAGTGGAGAGTTTGGACATCAAGACTTACAGTATCTTTTAATGGGGTGAAGATAACCCTTGAGTTGATCCTGGATGAGAGTGTCTCTAATGTTTCAATCTCCAACAAATGGAAGGAAGGATCCAAAATTTAACCCACAAGGAAATCACTATTGGCTATTTTGAGAAGCCCCATAATTAACGGTTTCAACGCTTTCATGGCGTATAAATATAGAAATGAAATACCTACAAAAAGAGGTAAATGGAAAGATCAGAAAGTATTAATTAATAAGCAAATACTATATATTTATTTATTTATTTATTTATTTATTGAAAATGAGTTGCCAGAAAGAGAGATTATACCCAAACACAGTTAAAGGAAAGTCAAGGTTATGGACTAGGAACATTTTGTTAAGGGATTGAGCTAACTTAAGCAATAACTAGAGACTATCATGAAGGTATTCCATGCATCAAGTATGCTTAAACTTCAATAGTTAAAAAAAGTTATTAATTCTTTCTTGTGAGATTGTATCTTGAGAAAAATTTAATTCTCATCTAGAAATTAAACATAATGACTCATCCTAATTTAACTATATATTTTGTAATTTCTCTACAATTGATGTAATACCTTGAATATTATCACGCACCTTCTTAGTACTAACCTGAGCTTGCTTGGCCTTAACCCAGCGTTGATCCAAGGTATATCTGAAATCAGGGAGGGTTTCCAACTTGACCTCTTTTGGCCTTCCTTACTTCCTCCTTGTCTCTGTAAAAAAAGGCTCACAAGACTTTGTGTGCTAACTTGATAAAGCAAATTTAGGCTGGAAGGGTGTAACATCAATGATCTGGCAGACTAAGTTGCATTAGAAACCAAAATTTATAGCTCAAACTATACCAAAGGAATAAGTCCAAAGCCTCCAAATTTGGGTGTTTTGATGTAATCTCACATGAAGTGACATTTGTATGGATTTAGGCCCCAAAAGCTGAAGTGTGGGGACGTCGAAATGCCGCCATCCCAGTCAGCTGTCAGGCTCTTTGATGGTGCTCACCAGTGCATAGCTAACACTATTACAGAAATCTGTGCACCCCTGACTCGCCCACAGTTCCTTTCTCAGGTACATTTCTTATAAATAGTCTCTTGCAACACCTGGTTGTGAGGCATAAACGTTATACTACATGGCGGTCTATAACTGGTGTTCCTATCCCTGGCTATCCACTTTAGAATTAGAAAAAAATAATAAAATTATAGAAAAGCAAATATAATAAAAATTAACTTTATTTCAGAATTTAAACTAGAATAGATAAAATTTTCAAGCGAGAAAAAGGGAACAAACCCTTCACTTGATAAATATTAGTCCAACAGTAGCTCAATGAAATAATAATAAACTGGACGTCAAAAAGGATTATCAAATGGTGGCGTCACAGTAACCGTTTGGTAATGGAATGAGGGACCCTTAATTTACTAAACATTCGCCATAAATATAATAATATTTATGAAATTATCTCAACTTTACTGACTTTATATTAATTTCCATTGGAGAAATGGGATCAAAACTGTCATCATATCTGAATTCTGAAGTCACAACGATAGGAAATCCATTTATGATAGTTCTCTTTAGTTTTGATCATCTAGATCAAAGCTGAATTTTAAAAGTTTTTTATATATAACAAAAACTGGCCACTCTTATTGAGCATTTTAAGCAAATGTTGATGCCATCAAAGCCTGCTGCCCCTGCTTGGGGTGGTGGTTCACTGCCTTCTGGAGTCTTTTGGCCACTACTGAAGTGCATCTGGGCTGGCTCTGCTAGCCCTCCCAATGCCACAGGGCGTTATGTCCCACCTTAGGACTTAGCCCACCATCTTGCATGCACACAGGCGATACTCAGGAGCTCTTTGGTGCTCCCTCAGAGCAACCTGCCTTTTAGCCTCCAGGTCAAATATGGGAACTTTTATCATATGTGAGCGCGGCCATCATTGAGATGGCCATGGCAGTTTTCAAATCCGCCAGATATATTTATTTTTGCCAGTTCAAAGGCTATTTTGACCTCAGATTTTGATACAAGGCTGATGTGGCAGCAGCATAAAAGCCGCCTATTAATTTTAAGAATATTAATATCCCTACTATTCATATGTGGCTCCTGGATTTGGCCATTTTGGTGGTCCAGTTCACGAGTTGCCCTCCCATCTTTCCCCTGAATGCCTCCATCATGAGCTCATGGAGGGTTTGGCCATTTATGGCGCAGACCACATGCTGCAGTTTTTGGTTCCAAATGGAGAAGATCATTAAGCAGGGCCAGCCCTATGCAAAAATCTGTCCTTTCCCTTGCAGCACTCATCTTGCAATTCCCCCTTGCATGGTGATCAGGTCTGCCCCTGATAAGCCATTCTGGGTGCATGTTAAGGATGGCTGCATCATTTGCCCCTTGTACTTTGAGCTTGATCACTTGAAACACAAGTGCTCTACAGCTCCCGCCTCCACTGCTCTCCCTCCAGCATCAACTCAGCTGCTGCCATGCCCAAATTCTTTGAGTGGGGCTCAATTCTCCCACCCCAACCTTGACGAATTCTGGAATGGCTTCCAAAGCTGCAGTCAATCAAGATTTTCAAAATGTTAAAAATGAAGTCAAATTATGCCAACTTGAGCTGATGGCTGAAACAGTTTCAGCTGAGCTGCCATGGTCAACTGTTTGCAGCCAATCAGATGTGACCAACTTGCCAACTCCAGTGGCTGGGCCAGCATTAGCTGAGTCAAATCCTTTTGAGTGTCTCAATTGGATTTACATAATGACTGGTTGTATAATGTTAAACCAGATTTTGCATTGGAGGAGTTCTTTGTCTATGCTCCTAAATCATACCCCCAACATTTTCGTCCCAAAAACGGTTATCCCATACATAAAATATAAATAAAATGGCAGTTGAAGCTGCTGCAGCTCCTGCCAAAGCCTCCGCAGCCAACAACTCCATGGGGCGATGAAACCCCTTGTTGAGGGTATTTCCATCCCAATTTCTCTCATGTTTTCAAGGAGGATGCAAAATACAAAATTTAGGAGCTTGCTTTTGGTGCAAGCTGCACTTGCATTGATGCAGCAAAAACTTCTCTTTTAACCCCAATTATCCCAAAGCCTGCTGGTTCATCAAGTCTTTCACTTGTGTGCTGGCTCTCATCACTTTTTCTGAGCATCAACTTGCTCATTATGTTGAGGCTATGGACACCGCTGGCCTCATTGCCAAAGAAAACCCACAATTATACCTCATTATGCCCCATGTCGCTGATGCTCCCACACCAATGCTGTCCACCATGGTCTGCCAGCTAAAGCGGGTGCTGGACAAAAGTTTCCTCAAATATTCCTCCCCTTCTAATATGGCTCCCTAGGCTGTTAGCTGAGTGTCTTATTAGAAATTTTTATTTAAATAATCCCTTTATTTGGCCCATTTTCAAATAAAGGTGCGTGGCGGCTACCCCCTTTTGGGTTGGGTGCCACTAGTGCTAAAGAAGAGTAATTATATATGATCACAGATTGTTACATCACCCCTAAAAACCAAAATGCTTATGTGCACAAACCTTGAATGCTGAAGAGGGGAATTGTGATCAAGCAATTTTCCAATGGACGAATTTTCATGAAGGGAATCTTGAAGTAAATTTATTAGAATTCCAGGTTCTCATAAAGCATCAACGTTCCCCTTGGAGATCCCTAGCAGGTGCAAGAGGCCTCAACAGCCAGTGGTCCAACTGGCCATCACCAAACTTTCCATCCTTTTTCTCAGAAAAGCCATCAAAACAGTAAGGTGGATTTGAGGGTAAAGACAATGTCTGGGATATTTCCGTTGGTTCATCTTGCGATCAGCTGGTTCTTAACCTGCCAAGAAAGATATTACTTGAAAATAATGTAACAAGAAATGCTTCTAAGACCTTGGACATTAACTCGCCATATGCAAACCTACTCTGGAAGAGAGTCACCTTGATCATATGGCAGACTATATTGTGTCAGAAGTCAAAATGGGCAGCCCAAACATACTAAAATAGTAAGATTAAACCTCCAAATTTGGTAGTTCCAGGAAAATCTCACACAAAGTGACATTTGTACATGTATAATCCCCAACAGGACAGGGTGCAGTGGATGTCCAAATTCTGCTGGCTCTGTCACCTGGCAGGATTTTTGGGGTGTGCTTACCATTGCATAGACAATCCTATTCCAAAAATTTGTGCACCCCCACTTGTCCACGGTTCTTTTCTTGGGTGCATCCCTAATATTCATCCTCTTTCACTCCCCTGGTATAAGGTACAGACATAAATCTATGCACAAATCCATAAATGATGACTCTACCTGTATAGCCACTCCAGAACTTTTAAAATCAAAATAAATAAATGTATAGAAACGCTAATATAATTAAAAATGGCTTTATTTCAGAGAGCAAACCAACATAGATAAAACTTCAAGTTAGGAAAGGGGGAACACACCCTCATTTGATAAAAGTAGCCCAGAAAGAGTTACGCAAAATATGTAAAAGAAGCAGGGTTGAAAAGGCCCACCAAATGACGGTGTCCCAGAATCTTTTTGCCAGAGGATTGAAAGACCCTAAAGTTACTAAAAAGCCAGCTAAATTATAATTAATGAAATTCTTTACCTGCATTGACCTGACAATTAAGTCTTGTCAGAGAAATGTGGTTGCAACTATTGTTGTAGTGGATTTACTAAGTTTCAATTTTAGGAAACCCTTGTACAATCACCAATCCTTACAATCTCCAAGATTTATACCAAAATTTATGTCATAAGATATGAAATTACCCTTAAGTTTCAGAAGCACCACCCCTCTTTGAGGGGCATTGTCAAGAGAAAAGTTTTTATGGCCGAGGGTAATTTCATGTTTTTTTTGCATTGGTGGACTTGGACCAAAGGAATCAGTAAACGTATATGGAATAGGCATTTGATTATGAGCATAAGACCAATACTGAACTGTAACACAGCTATTCGCTGTAAAATAATAAAATCTTCCTAGATACCAGGTATTTTAGCCTTCTTTTCACGCAATGATAGTCCAAAATCCCATCCAACTCTTACTCCAATGCCCCAAACAAGGTATGACTCCTGTAACTCAGGAGAAGTGCCCCAAACCATATCAACTTGCTCTCATGGAACATACCAAAGATTATGAACTTGGGCAGAAGATCCAACTGTTAAGATGCATGTCCCACCTTTTCTAACAATGAAGTATGTTCCTATCCTTTTTGGTCCCAGTTTCTTGCATGGCTTCTGTCAGGAATCATGATAATTGTATGGACATGGTCAGTATTTGGACATGACCCAAATCACAACTTGGTCATAGAAGCTCCACTGATCAAATAAACAGTGAAACCGACTCAAACAAAGAAATCTTAAACAGGAAAAAGGAAACTCAAATTCTAGAAGGATCCTCTGATGTACTAAAAAAGGCACTGAGTCAGCTGATGAATATCTTGACACTTGGAGGCCCCTGGAATCAGCCGCCCTATCAAAAGAGAGTCAAATTCAAAGAAAGCCTATGCATCCTTCCACATTGTCAAAGAGGTCTCTTTACCCTACTCGATCCCAATTGTCACACCAAGCTCCCCTTAGGCGATCTTGAATATCTCAGAAACCTATATATATCTCCAAATTTTGACTAATAAAATTACCTTATGATTCCCTAGTTATTTTCACTAGTGATTATTTTGCATTTTATTATGTAGAAGACCTTGCCTGTTAGAAGCAAACAGTTTATACTTGAGAATGAAGTATCTTTTGAGTGATTGCCTTAGGGAACTCAGTATCTAAAAGATTCCGCTTGAACCATGTTCAACTAATAATTAAACATCTTTAGAGACCCAACCTTAAGCTGCTTTATTGGGAATTTTCTGGAGTCAAGCATCACCAAATCTTCTTCATTGTAATCAGACCCCCCTTATCTTCCTATCCTCATTCTCCTTGTAGGTCTTCATTGTCACATCCAAATTTTTATTAACATCTTGATGTACTTACTTGCTAAACTTATCAAAGTCCATCAAAGCTTCCACCTTGAACTTACAGCTAAGTTTTATGCTAAATGAATGGTTATAACAATATTTTGGAAAGACTGAAAACACATGATGGAATAATTCTGGGCATTACTATGACTGAATCGAGCCAAAAGAAGTTGTGAGGCCCAACCTGAGTGATAAGACACCATATAGCAACGTAAAAATTGTTCAGGCACTAGTTCACTCGTTCTATTTTCCATCAGATTATGGGTGGATTGTAGTTTAATGGCAGGGGGCGAATATGGAGGATCTACACAGTTCCTTTAAGGAGAGTATCTGTAACTTTCCTGTTCCCAGAGAGGTGGTGCAAGTTGAACAGCCACACTGCTAGGGAACTAGTCATTAGAAGGAGGATAAACAGGGCACCGCTAAGGACGCCAGAGCAAAAGGAACCCAGGGCAAGGGAGTGCAACGCTGTTTGTAGTAATTGAAATCCAATAAATAACAATACTTGGTAGGACACCAAAGGTGAGTCCACAATTTAAGCAAAGATTTGTGCAGTAGTGTCTGAGTGCCTCAATCTGGAGAGAACCAGGGCGGCCCAGCGGTGCACCAGATATAGTGAACATTTTTTATAATAAAACGGACTACGTTGTTAAAGACCTCCTTGAGAAGGTCTGTACACAGGTGCGCACAAGGAACCATAATTTTTTAGAAAAATGTAAAGTAACAGGAATTTTATATTAAAGAAGTAGACCAACGAGGAAGATTGGTCTTGAGGAAACATATTTAAACAATTGGGGGAATCTTCAATTGGAGGAAGTGGTGCTAAGCCCAGGTGCACCAATAAGCATATGCTTCCATTAGCCAGGGTACTATATCTCAAGATTGACCAAAATCGAGTTTTTGATTGTAAACAAGGCTGACTCAATTTCAAGATTCTAAAATCAAACAGGTTTTGAAACCCTAAATACCAATCAACTGAACCAGATCATTTCCATTAGTAATATAGCTAGTGCATTTTAATGCCCTTGCCATAACACAGTGCTGAATGTCACACACGTCCCCTAGGCCAACCTGGACATATCTGGCCTGAACCCAGAGCTGGTCTAAGGTATGTTTGAGGTCAGTAACGCCTGCCAACTTAACCTTTTTGGCCTCCTGACGACTAGCTAAATCTTTGCAGTTGGTACCCTCAATTATGTTATCAGGCTATGACAGCTCCTCCCAAAACATAGTTGTGAACTGTGGCTTACGGTTGCTAATAATTTTCTGACGCAGCAATAAGTAGAGAAAATTGTCAGAATTTGCACAGAAATCTGATAATAAATTGAGTCAGGTCCTTCAAAGCTCACTTAAGATTGTGGACAGATGTGGATATCACACTGAAACCCAAAATATAAATGATATAGGACTTAACCTTTATTAGAAGTTTAGAGGTCCAAATAAAGTCCCTATTGTTGAAACTTAACCAGTTGGTAATGGTTCAGGGGTTCTTGCGGGTTAAAATAATATTTGTTGGGTTTCACACTAAAATCTTTATATGAATATGCCAGTTGAACTTCAAATAGTAAATAATTTATTTTATTTAACCGAGGTAAGCTGACTAGGGGACAGACATTACCGAATATATGTGAAACTAAGAGAATAACTAACAAACATAAATTTAGGCACCCCAGAGTACTCAAGTTACCCCTGTTGCCAGTGGGACTGCCAGGTATGGGGGGTTGGTGCACTACTCCGAGGGGGTTTCCCCTGCTATGGAGCAGGTGTGAAGGAAAGGGTCTGTGTGGAGGAACCATATTGGGAACCATGATTCTATGAGCGCTTTTTGTCTTGGTCTCATATATCCATAGAGCCAGGCTTGGAAGTGCTCTAGTAAGTGGACATGGAATCTGATAATAATCCCATAAATGGTTGGGACTGTGCCCTTGAACGCATCTAATGCAATTGTGTGTGTTGTCCACATTGCAATGGGTATTATTAGGGAGCGGAGGGTAGATGGGATTGGTGACTCAATCTGGAGCGCGAAGATACTTTTTGATATCGAAAATTCCTGTTCGTTTTGAATCTTGAGCAGGCGTGCGACTTCCTGCCATATAGCTTTGGTTGGGGGGCATGTTTCTAGGCGGTGATGTAGGGATCCCTCCCCTCCACATACTGCACATGTTTTGTGGAGGGAGCTGGAGCGGTCCGCCATCCTATAGGTCCTTCTCAAACAGCGCCAGGCGTTTGCTCTTATCCTCAGCTGTAGGAGTGGGCGGTGTGTCATTTTCCACATTGCTTTCTGTGTGGTTAAATCATAGGGAATGTCCAACATATCTAGGTATTCTATCCTAGCTATGCTTGGGGTTGTTGCGAGCATATCCCTCTGGGGGTGGTTTTCTGGGTTTCTTAATTTGAATTGGGGGCTGGGTCGTCCCCTTCCCTGTATAGTACCCATGTTCTCTATGGTCCATCCCATACGGCGGATAGTTTGGAGGATATGTTTGAGATGAGGGGAGGTTCCATGCGGACCTGTTGCAGTAGGGTGCTTGGCAAGGTATGAAAGTAGTCTGGGTGGACTATGTGGGTTGGTTAATTTGAGCGCCTGTGAAAAGTTAGTCCTTGCTGCTCTGGACCAATGTTGTTGCGGGAGGTCTGGAGCAAGAATTTCCTTTATCTAGGTACCTAGGATGTGATTGGCGTGGCTCTCAAAATCTATTAGTCCCATGCCTCCGCTTGAACGTAACCAAATAGTGTTCCCATCTGTATAGGAGGGTGAGAGCTGGGCCACAGCCAGCCATGGATAAGCGCGCGAATTGAGGTTATAAAGGTAGGTGAGAAGGCTATCGCATGGCCTGGTACCACAGTATTGGGAGGATGAGCGAGTTAGCAACTGTAACTCGTCCTGTTAATCCTGGGGTTCTTCCCTTGAGGGAGGCGACGTGTTTTGATACCCGTTGTAACAGGTTACTTTCCATTGTCTCATTAGCATATCCCCCTGATTTTAGCCAGATTCCAAAGTGTCAGACAGGAGTGGTGGTGGGAGGTGTTGAAAAGGGTAAAATAATTGGGTTTTTTATTCGAGTGTTGGTGTGAGGTTCTGATGTTGTGGCCCAATTGTTTGTGTATTTGCCAAGAGGATGATTTTGTCTTCCTTTTGTTGAGCGATGCATTGCTCACCTTGGAGTATTCCTCTAGAGTGTGTTCCAGATGTTGGGAATCTTCATTGTTTGCTATACCTGCTACGCAGTCATCTGCAAAGGCCAGTATCTTGACTGTTGGTTGTCCTTGTGCGGTTATCCCCATGAGACGTGGGTCAGTTACTCGGAGGAGCGGGTCAAAGCTGAAATTATATAGCAGTGGGCTGAGGGGATCCCCTTGTTTGAGCCCTCTGTGTGGTTTAATCTTATTTGTTAGGAATCCAGGGCCACATACAGCCATGGTTGCAGATTCTGTTAGGAGCATCACCCATTTTATGAATCTTGGTGGGATTTTGAAGGCATGTAGACATTCTTTTAGGTATGGCCAGCTAACACGGTCATACGCCTTTTCCTGATCTAGGAATACCAGGGCTCCAGTTGCTTTGGATTGGAAAATATTTGCAACAGGGTGAATATTGTTCCAGATTGAACGCCCTGGTATAAACCCAAACTGGTTGGGTGATAGGACGTCAGATGCAATTGCGCCTAATCTAGCTGCTAGAATTTTTGTTAGAATTTTTGTGTCAGTGTTGGAGAGTGCAATTGGGCGCCAGTTGGCCAGGTCCAACTTGTCACCATTTTTTATACAAGGTTATAACGTAGGATTAATGGCCTCCTGGTAATAGGTGTGTTTCCAACAAACTCTGGTTCATTGACGCCAATAGGATGGGGGCGATTTGTTGAGAATATTTTTGAAAATTTGTAGGGTATCCCATCAGGCCCTGGGCATTTCCTACGTGGTGCACCGCGAATTGTTTCCCAAAGCTCCTCCTGTGTAATAAGGGTTAGTATATTGTAATTTGGTGGTGTACTTTGTATCTTGGCAGTTTGAATAAATTCTTTAATTTTTGTGGATCTGTTGGCATATTGCGCTATAATTCGGTGTAATAGCGGTGTACTTCCGCCTTGACCTCCTCAGGGTCAGTTGCCATTGTGCCGTTGGTCTTGCGGACCTGTGTGCATGTGGGGTGGTTTCTGCAGGAGTGGAAATGGCGGAAAAAGTATGTCAAACAGGTATTCGCCTTCCTTTATGAACTTACCTTTTTTGATACTTTGATTCTGTGTTGGTGTTCAAAGATGAGATTGTTAAGTCAGGCTGAAATTTCTGCCCATTTGCGTCCCCAATAAGGGCTATAGCCAGATCTCGGGGACTTTATTTCCAGGTGGTCTAGTTCTGCCAAGGTACGCTTGATTGTGGCTGTGTCCACGGTGTACTTGCTTGATGCAATATGTCAGTTTTTGTTGATTAAATCTTTTTTGAAATTTTCCCTTGTTTTGATGGGATCTGAAGTGAATGGGGCTGTGAATTCTGGGTTTGTAGCCTTGTTTTCAACCCAGTCAGATATCTCAGGCAATCTTATATTTTCTGGGTGAAGCTTTCTCTAAGGCGACACCTGTGTGTGGGATTGGGTTGGTGCTAACTGCACCGTAACTAATTAGTGGTCAGAAAAATTGATCTTTTTTGTTATAAATTTGGAGATTCTTGAGTGGTGGGATTGTGGGATGAGGATGTGGTCATTATGACTCATTGATATGAGCAGTCCCTCGCGTATGTTGGGTCTCGTCATGTGGGGAAGGATTGGTGAATTGGGGGGAAGAGCATCCTGTAAGCCAAGAGATGCCTTCATTGTGCGATATTAATGTGTCCAAGCGGGTATCCCCTAGGATTAAACCATCAATCTGTATTGGGGTTATCCCAGCAGTTGAAATCGCCTAACATGATGATAGCTGGTGGGAGGGTGAGAGTAGAAATTTTTTCAAAAGATTGTTTTTTCTCAGTTGCAGTACACAGTGCATAAATACATGCTAATGAAATTATTTCATCTTGGCATGTGATTGTTGCTACCTGGACTTGACCGTACAAGTGTGACAACAACTTTGTAATTTTTAATTTTTTATTGTTTTGGACTATCACCCCACAGTGAGACGTCCATACTGATTGTGATGGTGCGACCCTGGTTGACCAGGATTCTTCTTCCCCTTGTAGGCAGTGTGTTTCTTGGATGGCCAAGATGTCTACAAGAGGTTTTCGTAGGAATGCCAGCTTTTTGGCTTGGGACATATGAGCCCTGGCTCCCACGATGTTTAACGTCCCTATTGACACTGAGGTGCCCGCGGCGCCTCAGGAGCGGTTGGGAGGACCCTCTGGTCCTATCCCACTGCAGCTCGTTTTGCCCATGATCCACATTTGTACTCCAACTCTTTCACTGCCATTGTTTGTTCCCTTTATGGACCCAATGATTCAAGGAATGTGGTTTTTTGCATTTGCGTCAACTTTTCCTGCACAGGTCTCATGTTGATTTGATGCAGGTTGTTGATTGGATTTTATATTTTTTGGTTCAACTTTGTTGCATTATGCACCGCATTTTCACCCAAATTGCAGTTGCATTGTTCCTCAGTATGTGCATGACTGATGACGCTTTGTGGCTCAGTCTGGTTACTGTGAAAATTTTTGACCTGGGCAAATTGTTCTGATTGGTTGGTTTGGTGAATATTCAAAATATCCTCCCAAATTTGTCCGTGGTTAATTGCAGATTCTGCATGTGCCGCCACTTCAGCTGCTGCTCTCTTGCAGGCTTTTTGTGATGCTTTACGCTGTTTACTTGTAACTGGGTCCACGATGGAGTATAGTCCATCTTCACCCCAGAGGAATGGGTGGTGAACATCAGTCATTTTGGCGAAGTTTTCATTATCTTTGTCCATAGCTTCTTCACAAAAATCATTTTCCATTAAGCCCTCTTTCACAGGGCATGCATGTTCCTTGTGGCCTAGTGAGCCACAGTGGTTGCAAATGGGTGGTGCGCGTTCTGGTGTAGCTCAGAAAAAAGCTGACTGGCCCCCACCTGCGAAGTGAAATTCTGCTGTGCAGGGATTCTGGATAAATCCTCTTCAACTTCTGGGAAGGGGTCGATTACAGCGATAGCTTTGCCCATGCACAGGTTGGGCATCAAGCAAACTTGCTGTAATTTGAGTTGTTGGATTTCTCCATAGGCCACGAGACCTTTTCGGAGCTCCTTCTCAATTACTATACAAGGAAGGTTGGTGGGGAGCGAGTCAAAGGAGATGAACAAAGTTTTCACTTTGTTCCATCTGGTGCACGCGGTGTGCACAATTTTTTTGCCCTCAGGGAGGGCAATTTCCATGCAGATTTTTGCTGTGGCATTGGCTTCATCGGCTGTTTTGAAACCAATATTGATCCAGCCATGGCCCATGTTGTTGGTGGCTACGTACACCGCGTGAGGGAAAAGTGAGGGCTGTGCCTCACATGTTTTCTCCCACAGGGTCGGTGACTCATCCCCAAGGAAGAGTCTGATCCTGTGTTCCACCTTTGACAAAGATTGGTTAAATTGAATGTACATGTATTGCGCATGCTTTACAGTAAATACCATAAACCCAGATGGTGTCTGAGTTTATGATTTTTTTATGGCTTGGGTTCCTGGTCCCCCTCCAGGGCGTTTCTTGCCCTCAGTTGCACCGTTAAGCATACCGCTTGCTGTGACACTCGCCCATGTTGTATTATTTTTGTTATTAAAGTCGCCCATCTTTCTGTGTGATTATCCAAATTTATTGTTCAAGTTGAATTTTAATAACTAAAGTGATTGTTACGAGAAAGAAAAGATTTCAAATAGTAAATAATACTGCAAGGAAAGTTACTTTGTTATGAAAATAGTTAGCACTATTTATAGTATTAGGAAAGTATAATAGATGGAGGTTAAATAAATATAAAGGGTTATTAATTAAAGATAGGGGAGATCAGGAAATGCAAATGATCAGCATCATTTGCTGACAGCACGAGATATATAAATACTTATTAAATAATACAAAGGGGGTCTGCCATAGTAGGATTAGTGTCCCGCTATTGCCCCTCACAATGAAGGTTTGAATCCTGTTGTGGCATAAACTGTATTTTTGTACCAAAAGGATAGAAATTCCCGCATCTTGATTGATTTTTTATATCGTCAGTAATAGTTGCTGATATCTAATTTATTTTTTAATTAACTAGTTATATTATTATGGTCAATGCCCAATACTTCAGATTGGACTTAACCCAAGTTAATGGGGGGCCCAATCTGGCATCTGCTTATAGGTGGTCTGCAACTCCTAGTCAAGGCTTCCCCCAATAAAGAGAGAATCCCAACAAAAATGTAGATAAAATTTTTTGACCATATGAGCTGCTGTTACTGTGGTTTTACATGCAATGAGATATGAAAAATTAGAACCATTCCACCACTACCATGATAGTAACATAACCCTCATATAGGGTAAGTACATATTAAAACCAACTTAAAGGGAAGTTAAAGGCTCTTCTGTCTTTTGGGTTGGTACCAACAAGCCAGCAAGAGGCTGTCAATATGGTTTCATCCTGTAGAAAACAAGGCACTACTTGGTTTATTGAGCAACATGTGCTAGATTTCCCTTCCAATTATATGCGTGCTGGATAAGCTTCAGGGTTTTCGCCTTTTCAGGGTATCCTACAGGTTATCATATCATTGTGTCTCTGAATTATTTCCAGGCAAAGAGGTCTGTGGGAACCAATAAGAGAGCACTGGTACCACACCATATCGTCCTTTATGATACCCCATACTATATGCTCATAATTTAACTTTCATATAGCCAGAAATTAGATACCAGAGGGTAAAGATTTTGATATGGAGGTGTTGAAATCAGCGCTTAGGCGTCATAATTAAAAGGCACATGTTTTAAACTCAATTAAAGAAAGTGTGTATGAAGATAGCCTCCCTTTATAAACTTGTAAAAAGGAAAAGTTCAGCAATGGTTTCTTTTAGAAACAGAAATGAAAGAACAATGTAGTATCACGTACTTCCAAAGACTCAATCCTTCTTAATACAATCTCTTCATCTAGGTTCTATTCTAAAAACGTAGGGAAAAGATTCTTCCTTCTTAGAATTCAGTTTAGATATCCCTTCCTACTAGCGTTTCTATTAGTGCTTTTCATGTGTACTAAGAAGAACTCTGAAGTGGTAGGCTGATGAGCTAGTAATCTAAATGAGATTAATTGAACAAATTAAAGACTCAGCGGATTTCCATTATAATTGCAATCAGCTGATTGCATTAAAAGCTTCGACATAATGTCATAATAAAATAAGATTCCTCCTACCATATATTTTATGCAAGTGCCAGGGACAAGTTAAAGGGTAAGGGTATAAGTAGTGGAAGCAGATCTAATCTGCTGAGGCAAGAGCCTAAGTAATTACTAGATCAAGGAGACAGAAGTTGCACTGGGGGGTTATGAGTTTTTATCCGCCAGATTTACAATTCTCTGACGTTGGTCCAGGAGCTTAATAGTAAGTAATAGAACTTCGGTAACTTCTTATAAATTCAAAGCCATGCGTCAAGACTCCTTATCCCATCAAATCCCCCCCCCCCCCCCCCCCCCCCCCCCCCCCCCCCCCCCCCCCCCCCCCCCCCCCCCCCCCCCCCCCCCCCCCCCCCCCCCCCCCCCCCCCCCCCCCCCCCCCCCCCCCCCCCCCCCCCCCCCCCCCCCCCCCCCATTTTAAGTATTAGTGAAATATAGATAATAATTAAATATTGCTTTAACTGATGGTTGATCAAACAAGTGTAATATTTCCCCATAATTGACCAAACATTATGTAAAAAATGAGTGATGTTTCTATCAGTTATTGAGAACTAGAGGCTGGAAGCCTAGAGTGCCAGTAGTTCCTCTTCAGAAATTTGGCATACAGCCAGTTGATAAGATGTCCCTTAGTAGGATCCTTCAGAGTGTTGTCATTAGTAGATTTTTCACTATGATCTCAAAAATCCTTTCCACATGTGCGCCAGTTTTTGGATTCAGCCAAACTCATTTTTGTTATAGTTAAAACAAATTTTCCTACACTAAAAGTAGGTAAGGTCCGCCAGTCCTCGTTATCCTAGGCTCTAGCCTTGACCTTCTGCGCCAGAGTGTTTGAGTAAGCAGAACCTTGTAGTTTAATTAATGTCTATGTAAGTTTTTCCAGATATCTACTAGGACTCATCTGTTTTTCAGCAATGCATGAATATAAAAGGAAGGCAAGAGGTTGTCTCCTATTTAATAACGCAAAAGGGGAATTCCCCATGGCTGAGTGGTTTGAAATATTAAATGCAAAGATGTTGGAAGGCAAAAAGAGGTTCTAGCTGGACGCTTTGCATGCAATCAACTTCTGTAAGATACATATAGAAAACATTCACCTGTTTGACTGTGCCGTTGGTTTCTAGGTGATAGGGAATAGAATTACTCCACAGATGCCCATTGATCATTGAGCTTTAAAATCTATTTGGGGCGTAAAGTTGGTCCCATTATCCACTAGTAAAAACTGGGGCGATCATGCTGATAGATAAGGTTTTTAAGGATTTACTTAGTGGTAGTCATGGCCCCTAAGTACCTAACTTCCTTAGCTTCCACTCACTTGTTTAAATTATTGATAGCAACAATAAAGTATTTAAATTGAACCAGCATATCGATCAAGGGTTCCAAGATATCCATGGAGACCGTGTTACAGGCAGATAACAGTTTAACCAGTTGATGTAAAAATTATTCAAGGTGGGTCAACCTTGGGACAAATATACCACACTGAGAATGTTTTCTAGCCAGTACAGGTTTCAAATCTAAAACCTGCACGAGGGGTGGAAGAAGTTTTACCCGCTCAGCTAACCACCCTTTAACCCAGTTGATATAATGTGGCTTTTCTATAGGGCTTCAGCTTAAAATTATGACAACAGTTAAGTACCTCATGTATGTCTTATAACGCGAAGCTCCAATATAAATGGGTTCATAGATGTGCAAATGTCTTTTTAGATTTACCATGACCTGTGGCCTCGTGAAAATCAATAATCAAATCCATCCGCCTAGGAGGCTTAAGGAATAAAAAGGTTTTTTTATTTATATGAAGATGGCTGACCAGGGGATAGACACATCCGATATGTAGGGAAGAGGAAAACGGAAAACAGAAGAGGGAAGAGAGCGCGAAACAATGGAACTCAAAAGATATGACTTGGCACACTTGGGTGTAGCTAGGAGCCACGGGTGTTGGGTGGCTAGACCTTGAGTGGCATGACATCTCAGGGGCTAGTAGGGTGTACCGCCTATGGAGACTGTGAGGTCTTCAATGTCATAACGAAGGAACCAGATTGGAATCCAGTTGCCCATCCACTACTTCCATTTGTGTTGGATTGATCCGAACAGCCGTCTTGGAAGTGGTCAGCCAAATGGCTATGGAACCTGACGATGGCTTGGTTGAAATTGTGGAGGATCTCGTTGAAAGCGTCAAGGGTAATTGTGTGAATGGACCATATTGCAATACTCACAATTAGAGCCCTTAGCGTCTGGAGGATATGCGAGGCCATGTTGAGTGCCAGGATAGTGTGGGATAGTCGGAATTAAGTTGATGGTGATTGTTGAAACAAGTGCACCACGTTGGCCCAGATATGCGCGGACGGCGGGCACTCTTCCAGGCGGTGTGCTAGGGTGTTGGGTCCGCCGCAGATGGCGCATGTCTTGAACACTGAGAAGGTGCGGTCAGCTGTTCTAAATGTATGGCGCATTTAGCGCCACACTGTGGAGCACACTTGTGAAAATAAGAGGGGGCAGGCGACGAGGTCCCACACCTGCTTTTGGGTGCGCAAGTCATATGGGACGTCTTGGTAGTCTAGGTAGTCAATCCAGGATAGAGGAAAGGATGGTAGTGGGGCAGGCGCATTAGTCACCGTTTGTCCCCTGTGGAGTTGCATATAACCAGTTTGAGGGTGAATGTCTTCAGATTGCTGTGCATAGGATAAGCTCCAATCCCCTTGTCTTAGGTTGTACAGGATGCGTTTGAAATATCGGTTGGTGTTGTGCAGTCCAGTGGCGGTTGGATGTGTTGCAAAGCACTTCATCAGAGTTGCAGGGTTGAGGGGGCCTCAGATGTAGTGCCCTTGAGAAGTTGGTTTGGGCTGCCTTAGCCCAGTGGGGGATGAAGGGTTGGGTGATGTTATGAGAGCTACCCATGAGCTAAGGATTTGCGTTGCTCGTTCTGTGAAGTTGAGCAGCCCCATCCCGCCTTTCTTCCGTGGGCTGTACATAGTCTCCAGCCTGACAGGTGCGCGGTAACCAGACCACAGCCAGTTCTGCAGGAGCTTGTAGACTGCGTTGGTAAAGTTGGTGGAGAAGGGAACCGCGTGAGAAGCAAACCATAACTTTGACAAGATCAGGGAGTTGGCTAACACAACTCTTCCAGTTAAATTAGCTTTAATCCTCCGCATACATGTCATTCTTTTTGTGATGTTGTCCAAAATGTTGGTTTCGATGGTGTCAAGTTCATATCCACCAGCTTCAAGCCATATGCCCAGATGACGGACTGTGTTGGTGGCGGGGTGGTGTTCAAAGGGTAAACACAGTGGTTTTACTAGCTTGGATCGTTGTTGTGTGGTTGGATGTGTGGTTGGTTGGTTTGTGTGGTGGTGGGAGGGTGAGGCCCAGTTCAAACTGAATTTGCCCATAACAATTACCTCTGTTTTCTGTTTGTTCAGCATGGCGTTACTCACTGACTCATACTAGTGAATAATGCGATCAATCGCCCTGGAATCCCTATTTCCTGAGACTCCAACAACGCAGTCATCAGCAAAGGCGAGCATTTTAGTTGGTAGTTGTCCCTCCAACCTGATTCCAGTGAGCTTTGAGTTTACAATGCGGAGAAGAGGGTCAAGGGTAAAATTGTATAGTAGGGGGCTAAGCTAGTCACCTTGTTTGAGGCCCCTTTGGGGGGTGATGGTGTTGGTTAGGAAACCTGGGCCTCTGATTGCAAACCTGGCTGAGCGCGTTAGGAGGAGCGCCCAGTTTATAAAACGGGGTGGTAGGTTGAAAGCCTTTAGACACTGTTCTAGGTAACCCCAGTGCACTCGGTCATATGCTTTCTTTTGGTCTAGGAAAGCAAGGGCGCCTGTGGGGTTAGCTTGGCAGATGTTGGCAATTGTGTGGATGTTATCCCAAATTGAGCGATTTGGGATGAAGCCAAACTGATGGGGGGAGAGGGCTTTCTGAGTAATGCAACCCAGACGCTTAGCTAAGATCTTAGTTAGTATTTTGGTGTCAGTATTGGTGAGAGCGATTGGATGCCAGTTGTATAGGTCTGCCTGGTCTCCTTTTTTGAAGAGTGTGACCACATATGCATCTTGGCCGCCAGGTAGAAGGGTTGTGTCCTCCAGGCACTTGTTCATAGTTGCCAGTAGTATTGGTGCGATATAGTCAAAATATATTTTGAAAAATTCATATGGTAGGCCATCAGGCCCTGGGCACTTGTTGCGCGGAGTTGATCTTATTAGCTCCCATAGTTCATCTTTAGTGATGGGTGGGACAAGTTCTGGTTGATCAGCTATAGTGTCAATATTAGCGGATGAAGAAAATTTTTTCAATTTCTCTAGGTGATGCGAAATCCGCAATGTACAGGTCAGTGTAAAATCGGTGTAATTTGGCCAATATTTCAGATGGTGTGGACGCCAGTGTGTCGTCTGCTCAGCAGACCTGTGTGCAAGTCACCGAAGTTGAAATTGGTTTAAAATGGCAGAAGAATTGGGCCGTGTGAGTTTTGCCAGAATGGATGTATTTTGGTTTGTAGCATACTTCGGTGTGTTGCTGGTGTTTTCTAAAGAGGGAGTTTACCTGTGTAGATAGCTGGAACCACAGGCGTCCCCATTGGGGGCTGTATCCCTTGTGAGGTGTGTTGTTTTCTAAGTGCTGAAGCTTTCTGATAGCCTTATTTATTGTCGTGGACATCATGGTTGTTTTTCTGGAGTTCAGGTGGTAGGCTTTCATGGTTACTCAAGCCTTGAATATTTCCCACTTGGCAATAGGGTTCCCATTGGGTGTTCATCTTTCTTGCTGTGTTATTAGCACCATCTCAATCCAAAGTTTAAGCTCCAGAAGATGGATGGTGCATGGGTGAACTCTGTGCCAGGTTGGTGGCTTATGGTATTTTTCCGAGGATGATAATGCTATCAAGACTATCCAGTGGTCAGAGAAAGGGATAATTGTTGTTATAAAATCTGATACCTGGTGATGGAAGTCTATAGGGGTGAGCATCAGGTCAATCTGGGTCATTGAGACCAGCTGGTTATTGTTGTAGTGGGGCCTCGTCATGTTGGCCAGGGTGGGGGCTTGTTTGGGAATGGTGTCGCACAGGCCCAGCGTTGCTTTTAGTATGCGTTGTTCCATGTGGCCGCAAGGTATAGCCTTAGACTTGGGCCAGTGGTTGATTATGATGTTAAGCCAGAAGTTGAAATCTCCCGCGAAAAACGTTGCCTCAGGGAAAGGTATTGAGAGGATATTGGAGAAAAATATTTGGTGGTCGTTTGGATTATTTGGAGCATACACACATGCCACGGCGAAAGTTTCTCCATTCCACTCAAGATCTACTAGAAGCAGCCATCCCTCCAGGTGGGAGGATGTTCTTTGGATATTTACTGGAGGATTATAGTTAGTTCAAATTACCACCCCACAATGGTACGTCCAAAAGGATTTGGCTGGAAGGAGCATGGTTGACCATGACTCCTCCTCCCCCAGTAGACAGTGGGGTCCTTGGACGGCCAAGATGTCCACAGGGATATTGTGCAGGAAAGCCATTTTTTTGGCCTGGGATGTGGGGCCTTGGCTCTCACGATGTTGAGCGTCCCTATGGTGATTGCAGTAGTCTGCACATCAGGAACGCTGGGGCGACCCACTGAGGTCACCCAGTTCCTTATCACAGGTCATACTACAAGTTTGGGGCCGATTAGCCAGATTGGTTCCAGTGTGTTGGTCAGCAGTCATAGTACTGGTTTTGTTCAGTTTCTTCCGGCTCAGATTAAAACGTGGAGTTTGGGTCTGGCATGGGTTGGCTTGTGCCCCATCAGCAAAAAATTTTCTGCCGCTTGCCTGTGGGTTTGATGGGCAGAAACTAGGTGTTGGGGTGATTGGGTTTTGTGCATGAGTGTTGTCACATTGTGATTGGCTGAAATGGTCTTCCATATCATGCACATGAACCATATCATCGCTAATCACACGTGATTGGCTGGGAGGATCCACAGTGGTGCATGGTGGATTTGCCCCAGCGCGATTAAAGGTGTTTGATTGGTTGTGTCCAAAAAATTCATCCTTTTGGTTTCGCTGGGTTATATGTGGGGGATCTGATTGGTTATTCCGCTGAGTTGCCATGGCATCTGCCTGAATCTGTTCTGGGGAAATCGTGGTGCGAGCTTGGGTCTCAGCGGAACTTGTGACCTGCTTGCAGGCAGTCTGTGCATGACGTCAGTCCTTGTGCAAAACAGGCTCAACCAAAGCGATGTCAGCTCTTTCACCCCAATAGAAGGCGAAAGTGGAGTCCTTAATTTTGCCAAAAGTTGGGCTTGTTTTGTCCATATTGTCCTCACAAAATTACAGTGCTTCAATCCTGCACTTGACAGGGGCGAGATACACTGCTATTGGGGAGGTTGATGGTCGCCATGCATGGAATGAGGGTGATATCCTCTACCACATCCTGATCAGGTTCTATAATGGCTATTGCCTTCCCTGTACACAGGTGGGGCAGGAGGGGGAATTTCTCAAATTTCAAACTGTTTGATTACGCTGTAACCTTTGAGGCCCCGCAGAGCTTGTCCTCAAGGATATCACGGTGCTTGGAGTCAATCAAATATGATGAATAGGTCTTTTCCTCATTCCATTGTGTGCGCACCATGCGGATGGTGCAGTCTTCATTGTTAATTTTTATGGAGAATATGACTTTTGCTGCTTCTGCCGCTTCCTCCGCAGACATGAACCCAAAATCCACCCAACCTCTATGTAAATTTTTATAATTTACTGAGACGATGTTTGGGAAAGTCATGGAGAAGGGCTCCCCCATTTTTTCCCACAATTTGAGGGAAGTATTGCTGACTGTAATTCTAAGACCGTGCTCAAGGGAGGACAGGGGTTGGTAGTGTTCTATTTTGGTATATGCGCCCATTTTTTGCAGAAATTGCAAAACTCCAGGTTCAGCACTGTGCTCACCCTTTTTGGTGGGAGGGTGTGTCAACATTCTGCTGGGGCATTTTTCCCCAGGGGTTGGGAGGGCTTTGGGCCTTTCACACTGGCCACTTTTACCCAACTGGTGTTGTTGCGGACAAATTTGCTCACTTTCCTGGTTGATTATCAAATTCAGATAATTTGCGGAGAATCATGTTACTAATAGTGATAGTAATGGGAAAGAAAAGCTTTTTAGGAATAAAAGGTTTGTCCATCAATATCCTTATATAATTTTCCATCATCTACAAAATAATTCGCTCTGATTTTGTCCAACTTCTGATAAATCTTGGTAGGCATTGATGTATTGCTGCTTAGTCACTTAGTAAACAACTCATAATCCCTATTGGGCAATAGGGCATCAGTAGGCAACCTTGGCAAACCATCAGCGTTTTGATGCTTTGCCCCAGGTTGATGTTGCATATCAAAATCATAAGCCTGAAACTTTAAGGCCCAACGGGACAACTTTCCTTCAATCTCTTTTAAATTCTGTAGTCAGCATAGTGAGTCATGATCATTTACCACCATGAAATGCACCCTGTGAATATAAATGCAAAATTGTTTGCATATATAAATGACAGCTAGACACTTTTTATAAGTAACAGTATAATTCTGTTCATGAATATACAGTGTCCAACTGCAGTATGCGATGGGTGTTCCTCCCTTTATTATCAAGCTGGAATAGCACCGCTCCTATGGTGATGAGAGGAATCCACTATATAATAAAAGGCTTATTAGAGTTAGTATACATTAACATTAGCGCTTGAGCTAGGCAAAGTTGTAGTTGATCATAAGCAAATTTTCAGGTGACTCTCCAATCAAACGGAACTCCTGTCTTGAGAGGATGAAATAAAGTTCACCTGTTTTGCTAAAGTTCTTCATGAACCATTGATAATAGCTGATCATCCCCAAATAAATACCTTAACATCCCACTTGCTGGTGGGGGAATTTTTCAATATCCTCAAACTTAGTAGGCTAGGGCCTTATGCCATGTTTATCAATGACAAACTCCAGATACTCAGTCATGGAAGAAATTACACTTACAATTTTTTGATTTTCAAATTGGCTTGTGCCAACCAGCGGAAAACTTCCTCTAAATGTTACAGGTGGTCCATAAATGTTTTAGAAAACACATTAATATCCTCTAGATACACCAGCACACTAAAGACTTTTTAGTCTTCTAATATGCTATCCATAGACTAGTGAAAAGTTGCCAGGGCGTTTCACAGCCCTTGAAGCATCCAAGCGGGTTGGTATAGACCTTGGGCGGTGATAGTTTCACACTTCTCTTGTTCCTCCTTTGGCAGCTCAATTTGCCAATGTCAAGATAAGTTCTCTTAATTAATTGAGGTAAGCTGACCAGGGGACAGACATTACCTAAACTAAAAACTATAACTAAAAATTAATGTAATAAATTGATTCAAACAAAACGCCCAAGTGATCAGATTGAATAAAGCTCACCAAACAAAACAACCAGACAGGTGGGCAGCGGAAAATGCTTATCCCTCAATGGCGGAAGGGGAGGGGGTATCAGGGGCTCATCTTTGGCAGTAGCTTCCTCATCCCAGAGTAGGGTACATGCCAAGGTGGATAGCAAGGGTTTCAGGGCATCGGCAGCATGTGGTTCAATATCACTAATGATTGTTATTTTTCATGGAAACTGCAAGCTATGAAAATGGCAGTAATTAATTCAGCTAAAGCTTTTTCAGCTTTAATGCGGACATAGGGTAGTTTAATGAATGTGGCAATATTGGTTTGGGTAGTCTTAGCTTTCAGGATTCCATGCTACAGTTACCATGTTCTGGATAGCGTCATTGACATTTTTGTGTAACTGATTCACTGTGATCTTACTTTTGGGATGAGAATGAGGGGATAACAGGAGGGGGAATACCTCCTGTGAGAATCGCCACTGATTTGATGACAGCTTTTTGGAGGGGACTACAATCTGGTGTCGCAGCTGCTTTAACTGCAAGTTGGTGGTCACTGCAAAATGATTTGACTTGACTATGAGGCATATAGATGAGGGGTGTATTTGGCATCCAATTCTGCATTAACAAACCACTCAATTTGCAGAGATTATTCTTCTTGAGATTACCTGATTTGTTGATTTCAGCCAATAACTCCCATGGGTTCTGGTTGATTTTAATTGGGTAATCGGCATATGGTTGAGGTTTGGTTGATTTGTTGGAAGAAGCATGGGATTGAGCTGGGGTCCAATCTGGTGCTTGATAGGAGGATTGTGAGTGTCACTGGGGAGAGGAGGAGGCTGATTGATGGCTGCAGGTGTAGCTTCAGCATCAGGCTTTGGAGGAGGTGGAGGTAGGATCTTACCCCATACCAGAACTGGCACAGGGTGGGTGGCAGATTGGAGGTCAGAAGATGAATAATCTGAGCCTTCAGATTTAACTAAGGTGGGGCACTTGCATTTCAAGTGGTCCAACTTGAAGCAGATGGGCAAATTGTCCACCCGCCCTTGACATGGGCCCAAAATGGATGGTCAGGGACAGAAGTAATGATGACATGAGGGGGAATCAACACAGCAATTTTACTAAATATTGGGCTGATTATGAAATACGCCTGAGGCCCAGCAAGGCGTGTGGCCACATTTGGGACCATAAATTGTAAGATGGGGATTAGATCCATAGTCTGCCAAACCGTCCATCAGCTCCTGGTGGAGCACCGCAGGGGGGAGGTGGGCAGGCCAGCAAAATGAACCACCAAAGTGGTGTCCACTGGGAGCTGAGTCCGAGTTGTGGGGAGAGGGGTTCCCTGGAATACCAGGGGCACAGTTGTTGCAGTGGCAGCATCAGCTTCACAGGTGAAGCTGAGGTCAAAATACCTCTTATAGGGGCAGAAATCTATAGTTATGGTGTGAATCATTACCATCTGAGCCTTTTCAATAATGGCTTGGCTGTGGTAAGGGCTTCTCCCATATTCAACCCTTAGGCCAAATTGCATGTTGCTCCAGGGGAGCACCAGGGGGCAGCGAGGTACCACTTGGATATGAGCGAGGTGGGCGTCAAGATCCTTGGGAGGAACAAATCATCCCAGGGGTTTGGTATGACTGGGAGAGCCAGTCCAAATGCATTTTCTTGCCAGATGGAAAATGGTGGGGGAGTTTTGCTGCTGCCCCACACTGGAGCAGCTGGCGGAGAATCCAAGGACAATGAGCAAGACTATGGCAGGCAATTAAATTTAATTTATTGTTTTCCATATATTTTGCTTGGAAAGTTACGTTGAGCAGAAAGAGAGTATTTTTAATATCAAGATAAGTTCATAGACTCTCTCTGCTCGGTGTAACTTTCTGAGCAATTTAATTGGTAAATTAAAAGCAAACACTTAATCACACACTGAAGTCTTGCTCTGATGTTGTCAGATCCCCTGCCAACTGTCCCAGTGTGGGGCAGCAGTGAAACTCCCCCTCCATTTTACATCCGACATGAAAATGCACTTGGACTGGCTTACCTAGTCATACCAAACCCCTGGGACAATTTGTTCCTCCCAAGGATCTCGATTCCCATCTCGCTTGAACCAAAGTGGTGCCCCGCTGCCATCTGGTGCTCCCCCAGAGCAACATGCATTTCAGCCTTAGGGTCAAATATGGGAAATTCTTCCCCTACGACAGCCAAGCCATTATCAAAATGGCTCAGGAAGTTATGACACCAGCCTGTTTTATTGACTCCTGCCCCTATAAGGGGTACTTTGATCTCAGCTCCCCCTGTGAAGCTGATGCAGCCACTGCGGCAACAGTGCTGTTGATTTTTAATAATATTCCCCTCCCAACAACTCAGACTCAGCTCCCAATGGACACCACCTTGGTGGTCCAGTTCGCTGGTTTGCCCACCTACCTCCCCCTGAAGTGCTCCTCCAGGAGCTGATGGAAGGTTTGGCAGCCTACGGCGCCAACCCCATCTTGCAATTTGTGGTCTCAAATGGGGCCACACGCCTCGCTGGGCCTTGGGCATATGCCACAATCAGCCCTGAATTCACTAAAATTACTTTGGCAGTTCCACCTCGTGCCACCATCCCATCTGCCCCTGACCATCCGTTCTGGGCCCGCGTTGAGAACGGATGGACGATCTATCCATCCTGTTTTGAGTTAAACCACTCAAAACGCAAATGCCCATACTCAGAAACTTCTGCCAACGCCAAAAGTTTGCTCAACGCCCACCAATCTGCCGCCCACCCCATGCCAACTCCAACATGGGGTACAATCCTACCTTCCCCTCCTCCAATGCCTGATGCTGCAGCTGCACCTGCAGCCACCAATCAGCATCCACCTTGCCCCAGGGCCACACATGATTCTTTCAATCAAGCGCAGGATTGGACCCCAGTTTGATCCTAGGCTAAATATAATAAACCAGCTAATTCTCAACCATACGCCGATTCCCCAATTCAATTCAACCAAAACCCATGGGAGTATTTGGATGAAATTGAATAATCAGACAACGTCATGAGGAATCGTCTCTGCAAGTTAAGCGGTTCTGTAATGCAGAATGGGATGCAAAATTCCCACCTCAAAAATATACCCCACAACCTAACGCCAAACTGTTCTACAGTGACCAACAGCTTTCAGTAGAAGCAGCCAGCAAACGAGATTGACGTCCGCTCTGCAAAGCTGCCACCAAATCTGTGGCTGCACTCGCAGGAGGAATTCTACCTCTCGATATTACCAAAAATCATACTGCACAAAGTAAAGTCAACATGAAAACTTTACACAAAAACGTCACTGAAGCCATCCAGAACGTGGTAACAGTAGAATGGAATCTGAAAGCAAAAATAACCTGAACCAACATTACCACATTTGTTAAACTCCTAGACGCCCATTTTAAAGCTGAATATGCTTTAGCCAAAAATAGCTGGCATTATGATGGCTGACAACTATTCAGAAGTTCTAGTCATCAAGAATATCAAACCCCATACCGCTGACGCCCCCACACCCTTACTATCTGCCTTAAAACGCGCCCTACTCTGGGATGAGATGGATGTGGCCAAAGATGAGCCCCCTGATCCCCCCTCCCCATCCACCATGGAGGGATAGCAGTATTCGCTGCCCACCTGGTTGGATATTTTGTTAGGTATGATTCAATTGATCCGTTTATTTTGGGCGTTTTGATTGAATCGTTATGTTTTTATTATGATTTTTAGTTTTAGTTTGGTAATGTCTGTCCCCTGGTTGGCTTACCTCGGTTAAATAATAGATAAGTTCATAGTGGTGAAGTATTGAGTGCCGCCCAAGCGATCCAGTGCATCATCAATATGGGGTAAAGGAAAAGAATCTTTTTTGGTAATATTGTTGAGCTTCTAATAACTATTACTCCTTGATTAGGCCCATCTTTCTTCTTATGGTATAAAACCTGGGGTGACCATAGACTCTTAGAGGTCAATAACTCCTTGCTGTAATAGCTAATTAATTTCAGCGTTAACCACCTCATCGGCTGTTTTAATATGCCTAATAAGACTAAAACGAATCAGCAGATGGTTGCCAGTATCACTTTAGTGCAGCACCTAATGTGCACACCCTAAATCAGAGTTATACTTCGCAAATATGTTGCTGTACTTGTTAAACAAGGTCAATGCTTGGTCCTTATCATCTTCTGTTAACCCTGAGAGGCGTTCTCAAGAAACAATGAGCAGACAGTTTGACGTTAAACACCCTTCAGCCCAAGTTCTTCTAAATCACCATACTCATGGATAAGTAGAACCTCTTATACTTGTAATTATGGACTAATGTGACTACCTTGTGTAACTTTACTTTTATAGGGTAAAGGTACAGTTTAGCTAAAAAGCGCATGAGTTTTCCAAGTTCTGGCAATTTAAACCTAGGCACTGTAGCTGGCTCTAACTTGGAGCGATTAAATGGGGAAAAATTTGACTATATAAAAACTGGTAAAGGTTCAAGATAATTTTAGTCTTCATTATAATTTGAAGCCCCAATGGGATGGCTAGAGTATGACTATCACAGATAGGAATGTCCTTTGATTCTATGATCTGCGCTGGTAACTTCCAGGTCCAGCCATGTAGCCGCTCATACTTAATAGGTACAATTTTGTCCTTGTATACAAGGTTAACAAACCCCTGATTTTGGATGTTGCGGCTGCATTTTTACGTTATAAAAGAGCATTAGGTCATGCCCTGGAAGTCGAAGTTATTCTCTTTAAATTTGGCTTTGAACCCATATATCCTCAAAAACAATGTCCCAATTATGAATTAATAATTCTGATTAGGGAATACAATAGCGGGGGTGGAGATTAATAAGGTACTAAAGCGCAGCTGTAACGCACTGTACACTCCTTTGAAAGTCGTAGCTTGGGGCCAGTACACCATAGATTTTATGATGGTCTATCTCTGAAGCAAGTCCTAATTTTTTCCTCAATAAAGTGGACAAAATATTAATTAGTGCCCCACTGTCCACAATAGCTCAGACCTTGAGCTTAGTTACAGTTATAACAATATAGGTACGCTCAGAAAAAATTATCAAAAGGTTTTCTTGAGACCACATCCACTTTGTCCACTTGACTAAAATATTCTAAAATCTTAACACAACTGTGGGCTGGACTCATTCAACACCTTAATGGGTATCGCCACTTGGACTCCAGTCAACTAGGGAGTCTAAATAAAAATTCAATTCTCTTATGACTTTAACTGTTGAACATAAGGTTTAGACCCTACCTCATCCACTGACTTGGTGGAACGTTTCTCTTAAAAGTGAGTAGTCACTATTACACTAACGTTTTTTGAACCTGACTTCCAAAAGCAGCTCAGCAGAATTACTCATATGTCACATGGGAGAACGTTGTGGTGTTTTCTTTTTCTTGAGATTTTTGGCAGAGGAGGCAGAAAAAGAAAATCATAATTTAACTTCGCCCTGTCTTTTCCCACCTTGTCATCATCCATGGGGTGTGCTGTATGAACTTTAGTCCTTGCACTTAGCTTAGGGCGTCAATTGGATAATGGCTCAATTTTCTTCATTAGTTACAAATAATCTAGCTAACGTCTAATTTTTCTGACTGAGGACCAAAAGGCGACTGAGGGTAACTCTTTTCACAAAGAAATAGCCCTAGGATGCAGTTTGCAGAGCGAACAATAGCTCTTGTTAGGTGCCATAAAAGTAATGGCTCAATGCCATTGATAAATCATGTTGAGATTATGATATGACTGGAAAATAAACCCTTAAGAGTTATGGCGGAATGGCGAGAATCTATCAAATATGATGTTATTTACAAGTATTCAAGCCTTGCAATGAGGCTATACCGGGTATTAATGGGTTATTATTGGATTGTCTATAAATGAGGCGATAAGGTGATGTTGACATTTGACAAATATTATCTAGATCGCCTCAACTAAGGTGATAGAGAATTGATGAATACCATCCCAAAACCAATGAGATTTGGCAGAATAGAATAGTCTAAGCTAAGTGGATGGAGCATCCAAAGTCACTGATATAAGTGAGATGGGCGATTGAGATTGGAGGCTGTTAGTAGTTTAGATGAGAGCGGAACAGAAAAGATCCTCTGTATTTATTAAATAAATAAAAGTGTTGTCATGGTAACTGCTCCTATTTTTTTATATTTTCAAGTGTGTTCAGAGGACCAATGATCCATATATTGTCCATCCATTGTTCAGTGGGTTCAACCTGTGAAATCCTTATGGCGTATCCCAATGGTATTGCCAAAAATTATAAAAGTGGTTCTCACTACAGGGGGCCCATTGATCAACCACCAAAAAATAAAAATCTTCAGTAGCCAGCCGTGTCTCACCAGGCCTGCTTTGGCGGGGAATCTTCACGCAGCACTGCACCAGCTTAATACAAGGAACTCAAACTCACTTAGATGTGGTGCTCAAGAAACAGGATGAACTTCTTCAAGAGTGGAACGCCGTTATGCACCAGCTTGACAGCACGTTCAGTCAAATGCTATTCTGAGACAACAAAACAGGAAACTTTTTGATCACTTAGACAATACTACCAAATGACTGCACTATGCAGAACAGAAATAGACCAGTACCTCCCAGCCCTCTCATTGGGAAGTGGAATTATGACAAGGAGGGGAACTATACAGTGAGGAATATGAAACTAGCAGGAGCTATTACACCCAGGAGGGCAGCTCTGGATATGAATATGAATTGGAGCGCCAATTCCCTCAAATGATGGCAGTACTTCCCACCATAGAGGCCCACGCTACCTCCAAAGCAGTGGACATCCCACCCTCCGCTGAACCAGTTCCTCATTGAGAGACTGCTTTTTGGGTCTTGACCCAATTCTCGGTACACCCAAAAAGTTGTGTCTATGTGTGGGACGAGGAGTTCAGTATTGAGAAGCTGCCTCCATTTGATCACAATGGGAATATCTGTGGCTTTTTTAAACGTTTTGAGTTTGAAGCGGAAGGTGCCTCAGATCAGCGTAAAGATAAGCTGTTGATATCTGCCTTGGATGTCAGGAGTGCCAATCAAGTCACCTGCTACCTTCTGAGCAGCTCCATAACCTACCAAGAAGTAAAGAATACTGCGCTTCAATTGTTTGGGGGTACCTCAAAAATGTCACAGTAAAAGGCAAAGTTCTTAAATATTGGGTTCCGCCGTAATGATACCCACACAGAGTTTTCTGACTAATTTATGATGGAAACTTACGTGCTGATTGAGGCAGGCTATTTTGTGGAAAACAACGTGTGCATTGCAACAACCTCCATGGTAAACCACACCATGAGCTTCATAATGTCATTTCTTTGATTTTAGATGATGACGTTCCCATGCTCAAACTTATGCAGTTATTGCGCTGTATCTCCCCTAACTTTCCTCCACCCAATATGGAGTGGAAATATCCCACCGCTGCTGGACCCTCTTACTTGGAGGAATACGCTCATCCTGCCCCCATTCTGCTTGGCAACTCCCAGACTTACTATAATTCTGCGCCTCATCCTGTTGCAAATCTATATGACTGGACAACAAGCCACAATTATGACCAACGGATCATTGAAGGAATTTTGCCAAAGATTCAATAGTCAGATTCCGCCGAGGATGTTTCAGAGCTATAAGTATTAGATTGCCTTAGGATGAGGCGATTTTGGGTTATAATGGGTCATTGTCAGATCACCTTTAAAAATAGGGTGATAAGGTGATGTCAACATTTGACAAAGATAATTTGGATTGCCTTGAATCAAGGCGATTAAGAATAGAAGAACAACAAGCTGAGACCAATGATAATACGGTAGAATGAATAAAATAAGCAAAAGAGTCAGTACTAACTGAGGTTGCTGGGATATCAGTAAGATGAGAGGATTGACAAGGAGGAGGTTATAGAGTTAATAAGAAAGGAAGAAAGAGGGAGTGAACTAGAAGAGATTCGCCGAGATTATTATATTAAAATAAAGAAGAGTTGTTGGGGAAATTGCTCCCTTTTAATTATAAAGTTGTTTGTTTATGAGTGTTTCAAGGAACCGACGATCTTCATATTGTCTGTTATAATTACTCAGTGGGCGTAACCCTGTGCGAAAAACCCTTCAGCAGATATATAGGGTATCGCCAAAATTACAACAGTTAGCTCACTACAGGGGGCCCATTGATCAATTACAATATGATGAAAACTCATTTGCTGGCTATGTCGCATCCATGTTGCTTTAATATGGAATCTGCATTAAATGCTGGGCCCATTGCATATGAGGAGTTGATACTTGCATTGGATACTGTGCATAAAAGACAAGATGAGCTGCTTTAGGAGGTTTGCAGTGATAAGCTGCCACCATTTGATTGCAAAGGAAATATTCATGGGTTCTTTAGGCGATTTAAATTTTTGTGACTGAAGGATCCTCAGACTGGCAGAGGGCAAAACTGTTGATCTCCACCTTGGATGTTGGGAGTGCTGATCAAGCCATCTGTTACCTTTCAGGCAGTCCGTTACATACCAAGAAGTCAAGGAGATGGAGCTGCGGTTGTTTGGTGTATCTGCAAAGATGTAGCAGCAGAAGGCCGAGTTCTTGACCATCAGTTTTCAGCAAAATGAGACTCTCACCACATTTGCTGAGTGATTTATGACAGAAGCTCACGTGTTGATTGGGTCAGGGATTTTATCTGAATTCAATGTGTGCATTGCAATGTCCTCTGTGGTGAAGCCATACCCTGAGCTTTACAATGTCATGGCCCCATTGTTGGAGGACGATGTACCTCTTCTTAAACTTGTTCAGTTTGTATGTTGCTTAGCTGTAACTTTCCCTCCGCCCAATATTGAGCAGATTCACATGTCTCTGTCGTCAACCCTAATCATGTGGGGGAAATCAACCAGTCAGTGCAGGTTCTGCCAGGTTACTCATCGCAGTCCATCGTCTGCTAGATAACTGTTGATTGACAATTGACCAACTATTATTTTTGGCCCTAAATACGTTGATCAGAAGCAGGCGTTCTACTGATGTGGGTCAGGTTACACTGATCATTTTCAGGTCAACCTTCCACATGGGCCAACTTATATTAAGCACAGATGTAGGTCCTATGGGGTAAGTTTTTTTGCGGTCTCTCTGGCACATGGGACAATGGTGCCCCAATTGACAGATCGCTTTCGTACAACAGGATCAGTTATCAGGGAAAAGTCAGAGTGGATATGAGGTGGGACTCTCGACCTCGGCTATCCCAAATTAAAACGTCCCACCTGAATCTACTGTATTAATT